>CAUYRH010051276.1:0-15904 GCA_963574655.1 Perodicticus potto
GTGCATGTATGTGAGTGTGTGCATGTATGTGTGCATATTGCTGTAAGGATTGCCCAGGTTTGATACAGACCTCATTAAAATCCTTGTACCACATTTACTAACTACGTAGCCAGGGACATGTTTATTTAAACACAGGAAAAATAATCGTTTGTTTTACAGGGACTTAATGAGGAGTTACTTCAAAGTGAACCATTGCGTTCTGTGCTTAATGAGAGCAGGTACTCTGTGTGCGCCCTTATCCCCTCTCCTTTACGGATGATGGCAACTCAGTTTTCCTTTGAGGATTTAAACCTTCCTTTTCTCATGCAATCTGGATAATAACCACAATCAAGATGCCCAGAATGTTCTGGATAAGAGATTGTCGCATATATCAAGAGAAGCCAAAAAACTTAAAGAAATCGCAACTAGAGCGCCACAAGTTAGGAAAGGAGTCAGAGGTGACTCATCCTGTTTGCCACAAGTTAGGGAAGGAGTTAGAGGTGACTCATCCTGTTTGCCCCCTTCTTCAGGGACTCAGCCCTGAAGAGAAACCTTACTCCTTCTTTTCCGAAGACTGACTGTTCGACTTCTCCTTTAATTCTGTGAGTTATATCTGTTTATTTTAATAAATTTCGTTATTCAGTTAATTGTGAACAATTTTATTGATTGCAAATAATATTAAGAGAACAGTACAGGAAAAATGAGTGTTAGCTCCCTAATCTTTCAACCCAATGTATAATTTTCTAAAGATTAGAATTTTTGAATTCCTTATTAAGTTGATTTTCAATAAGCTCTTTAGATGTGGAAAATACTATGAGGGAAAAATAAGGAAAAATTAAATTGTCGACAAATTGTCTGTCCTTGGAGTCTTCCAAAAAGCCCATTCGGAAGGTCTTTGCTAAGAGTAGGTTTTCAATTCTAGACCAATATACTGACATATGGAAGGTGGCTAAGTGGCTTAAATAAATTAGACATTTTCTAT
The DNA here is from genome assembly GCA_963574655.1 of Perodicticus potto. Taxonomy (NCBI): domain Eukaryota; kingdom Metazoa; phylum Chordata; class Mammalia; order Primates; family Lorisidae; genus Perodicticus; species Perodicticus potto. The sequence continues at coordinate 962 of CAUYRH010051276.1, forward strand.
TTAACATTTCTTGAAATTATCTCTGAATAGTAAGTACAAGAGCCTAACAAAAACAAATTTATGTTTTCACCATACCTAAATGTTTCTTTCTTTTTTATTTTTAATGGTAATTATGTTAAGATGAACGGAATTTTGAAATAGAGTACTTCTCACAAAGTTGATTTCTGCTACCTTTAAAATTAGTTAGTTTTATTGCTAATAGTGTTTTTCTGTATGTTACTGGCTCACTAAATTTACTATAGACTCAGATATTCACAAATAATTTAAATTTAACATGTACAAATATGTTTAAGTACACAGGTGACTTAAAAAGTACACACTAAATTACTCAAATACCCCAAAGGTGTCTATACCAGTCATATTACACAATGTAATTTCTGATTCTATAATATCACTTTATAATATAAATACCATATAATACCAGAATGCCAATGAGCTCACAGATTAATATTATCCCAGAATTCTTGTACATAAATATAAACATATTTCTCGACTTGTTAGCGATGCTGAAAATGGTGCTTATGATTTTTTATTCACTCATCTTCATATCTGATCTTATTTGTAACACCATCATGTTTCAACGCTTGACTATTTTTAGCATAGGGAATTTGGGCTTGCTGTGCTGCCCACAGAAATGAATGTTCTGATTTCATTATTTAGCACCCCAGACTCTTAGGGTATAACTAAATAAAACATAAACACACTTTGCATAATGTTTCTGGCTTGTCCAAACCCTACCGTCCCTCAACACCCTACTTAAGCTGTCACTCCTTCAAATGAAGCCTCATGGCCGGTTAAGTCAGAGTGTTTATTAGTTATCTCACAATTTGCCATGTTCCAGATGGTGCTGGCAGTTTCCCTGCCTCATATTGTTTAACTTCTGTGGGACCTTCTTCCTTCATCCAGATCACTAGTTCCTTGAGGTCAGAGAAAATGTTTTATTTATCTTTGCTTTCCTATCAGCATTTCCCTTGCAATTTTGAACAAAGCGAGTTCTTCATAAATGTATGTGGAGTCATTGATTAGTCTGCCAGTGCTGACAAGAGAGACAAGTCTAGCATCCTCTGGACTCGAGGCTGCGCCTGCAGTCTTTACTATCTTGGATGAGAAACACGCAAGAGAAGTTGAAAAGATAAAGCCTGATACTTAGTGTTCGGGGCCAAAATGTACATGAGATCATAAACAATTAATTAAAAATAACAGGGCAGAAAAGTGTCCTCCATTACCTACTTTTGCTTTACAAACAAACAAACAAAACAAACAAACAAAAATGACATATTTTTGTTATTGCTTCCAACCAAAAATCATCTAATTTCCACCTTTGGCTTTGATTGCAGTTTTAGTCTCAATATGAGAGAGGAGAAGAAGAAAGTGCACATTAAATGGGGCCAAGGTACACTATCTGTATGGGGGCAAAGAATAAAGGGGATGTAGCACAATAACGCTATGTTCTGGGCAATCCGGGGGCTTCCCTTTGTTTGATGTTTACCTGTACTGTCTACTATGCTTGTAAATGGTCAAAAAGGCCATGTTCTAAAGGAGGTGTTGCTGCTTCGTCTCCTTTGAAGGAAAGGGCCAGTGCCTACAGAAAAGCTATAGACAGTCTTTGGTTGTACTTTTGTAGAGTGGGTGGAAACTAAAAAGTTCTGTGCAAAGTAGGGAGCACATGGGAAGAGAACAAAAAAACAAAGAAAAACAAATACTCAAAGTTCTCTCTTATAATTGGGAGCCAAGCTCTGGGTGTGCATGTTCAGATGAAGTGACTTCATGGACTCTGGAGATTCAGAAAGGGGAGGGTGAGAGGGGATACAGGGAGCAAGATTATCTATAATCAGGGGATGGGTATGTAAAAAGTCTAGACTTCTCCACTAAGCAAGGCAGCCATGTAGCAACAACAACAAAAATAAATAAATAAATAAAACACATATTAAATATATAAATAAACTTTTTTCTGACAGCCCCAGTTCTTTGGATTAAAAAAAAATCGAAAATGAAAACAGGTAAAATTATAATGCCGACCAGCTATTCTTCCACTGCTAAAGGGAACAGAGATCTTGACCTCCGAATTCAGGAGTTCAGTCTTTGACCTTTGGCCCGCTCTGTCCCTGTGCTTCATTTCATCTCCCTCTGACTCAAGACACTGCTCACTTGGGCCTTGTCTTCCTTCTTTTTTCCACAAATTACTATGTAATACTGTCATTTTTTAGCAAAATATTATAAAAAATAAAATATTTTCTCTGAAAGGCTTCCATAGAGTGACACACAAGTATAAAGAACAAGATAAAACTATCAGTGCAGTCAATGAAAATGCTCTCAATTCCCTCATTGTATTTTATTTATGTTTAGACAAGAGGTCTTGCCATGTTGCCCAAACTAGCAGCAGCTATGCACAGCAGTGACCATCACACGCTATGCTCTGGACCTCCTGGTATCAAGTGCTGCTCCTGCCTCAGCCTCCCGTGTGGCTGGAATACAGGTGTGTGCTGCACTCAGCTCCTCATTCACTTTAGAACTAAATTATAATTTTTTTTTTTTTTTTTTTTTTTTTTTGCAGTTTGCAGTTTGCAGGTTTTGGCCAGGGCTGGGTTTGAACCTGCCACCTCTGGCATACGGGGCTAGCACCCTACTCCTTTGAGCCACAGGCACCACCCAATTATAATGTATTTTAAGGTATTTCTGTCTTTCTTCATATCTCCAACTTCATGAAACTATGTCTTTTTCCCTCCTAAGTTATTTTAGGAGGGAAATAGTTCAAGTATCCTAAGTATCTAATCTATGCCTACAATTGTGCCAACGTTGATTGATCATGGGAGTAGAAGACTATTTTCCTAGGAGATGGAACACCATAAGAAAACCGAATTTAAGTTTGCCTGAGTTGGTGATACTGGATAGGAGAGGCTGAGCTCTAGCAAGGAGACACTTTTGATAATGAAGGTTGAGTTATTACAAGGGAGAAGGGGAGGCTTATTCTACTTGGCACATTTGTGGTTTGCAGATATTCCAGTCCACAGAAAAGCCTAAGATTAGACATGGTTTATTATCACCACATTAAAAATAGCATAGTGAGCCCCGTATATCCTGAAATGTTTGTATATAGAGATAGAAAAATAATAAGTAAGATTGAATTTTAAAATAAATATTGTTCTATAACATTTCTTTATTAGGTTCTTTTAATTTCAGGAAAATGAAAAGGAAGGCACAACTGAACTATATGTATAATTATTTTTTAAACATTAAAGATTTAAAAAATGTTTATGTATATACAGGGTGGTCAAATTTTAAATTACACATGAACTTTTTGGTCGTCCTATATATAGAAGAAATCAATTTATTACTTAAGGAGAGGAACATTACTGGCTTTAGAATGATTGTCTAAATCATAAATACTTTTCATGACCCTATATAGCCAAAGTAAAGACTTAGCTTAAAAACATTTACCATTGTTAAAGATCATTTAGCTCTAACGTCTATGGTTAGTTTAGAAGTTGACTATATATGAATGTAAAACAAGTATTACTATTTTTGCTTTATAGTCTTTGTAATCAAAATCAGTTCTTCACATTGAAAACCAAAGCTTCTTATGAATTTAAATTCAGACATATTCTACAATACACATTGCCTTTCAAGTGTATTCTATTTGTAATAGTAACTCAGAAAAATAAGGATCACATTCATACATGAATACTTGCATACCCACAAACAAATATACAGATTTTGGATTATAAATTATAGGTAAACGGTGCAAAATGGAGCATTTGCATATTTTGAAATGCTTACATATCTCCATTGTGTTAGTCCTCAAGATATTATTTGGCTTTATCAATGTGTCCAGTCTAGATAAAAACTACTAAAACAATGTTTTTTGTAGCCTTTATACATAAACGAGGTATTATTTTATTTGTATAAATGGAAGTCATATATGGTCCAAGTAGGCCAAGTAAAAACCTGTTTAAAAGTTACTCTTTAACTTAAATGGTTGATGCAATTAGTTTTCTAACATAAGCGTTGATCCTGCTGCCAGGACACCCATCACTTCACTTGTGAACATGGTTCGTTTGAGGAGGTTCATGATAATTGGTCGAATAGAAACGTCAGCTGTGCCTTGTGGGTAACAACGGAAGCCCCACAATAAGGCTATGGAATAATGGCCTTGGGTGCCCACCTTGCATTAGTAAAGAGTTATGTTGCTCTGATCCTGCTTCACTTCTGCTCCTGTGACCCCATCTATGAGCATAGAATGGGTTTTATGTGCTATGAACAGAAAGCATCTTCACATGAACACGAGTGGTGAGTGAAGGCTGCAGGAAAGGACAGGAATGGGCTCTTACCTCACGGGGCTGTTGGAGGAATCTGGGTCGTGGGCAGCCACGGTGCCGATGATATTCCCGACTTGGGTAGCTTCTGACACCTCCATGGGGTACAAGGGTGAGGAAAACACGGGGGGCTCATCCACATCTTCCACAATTATCTTCACGGTGGTGGTGTCGCTGAACGGCCCCAGGCTTAGAAAGCGAGGGTCAGCATCTTTATTTGCAGCTTCTATCCGTAGTGTGTAACTTGTTTTGGCTTCAAAATCCAGTTCCTGTAAAGAAAGTTATTAGGAAAATTAAATTACCAATTAAGTAGTCAGCAAAGCAGAGCTTTTTCATTGATCAATGTCAATAAGCACAGAGAGGACTCTGCCATGAACATGAACCATCAGCATTCAAAAATAATAAATAAGAATGCCAATCAGAATCCTGCTGCTTCGCTGGCTCATAAAAAATGCTAAGTGCTTTGGAATGAACTTAATCCTCTCTGCTGTCATCCGTTGCATGGACAGACACATCAGGGTCTTTACAATATCCTTACAAAGAAAATGGATCAAATTAAAAGAACTTTTCCAACAGGGACATCAATATAATATTCTTCAACCATATAATTTAGCTGCAGTGCTTAAAGGTGCATATTAAAAAGGAAGAAAAACAACTTTCCATTGAGTTTCTCACTTAAAAGTTCAGTGAATTGGGGACCGCATTAAGACTCCGAGTTTTCCGCTATGCAGAATGTAGCTTCAGGGGCCGTGAGTTGTCCAGGCTGAAAGCACAGGTGGTTCTTCTCAGTGAAGCCTCAAATACACTGTAACTCTCTTGATAGATGGTTGACAGTTATTTTCTAGAATCTTAATTTATATCTTATTTCCCAAGAGGATTGACACGTTAAAATTTTTCTCAAAAATAAAGATGAACTTAAACCACATGGGATCTTAAAAAGTTGTAAGGGTGACTAACTGTTGCACCAGTAAAGCACAATCTGTGACAAAGAATCAGATCCAGGACACATAGAAGCTGTAACAATAACTTGCTTCTCTCTCTTACATGGATAGAGAGGAACAGCTTTTCATAACTGTTAATTTCATCTCCAAAAAATTGTCCCAAATTACCTTTTACATTTAACAATGTAAAAAAAGAAATTAAAAATTATGAAGAACTTGACAGAAATACTATCACATATAACTCTTTGCTCAATTTTTAATATGTAATGTAAAAACATTAAGAAAAATGAATTAATAGGCAATTCTGAGAATTGTAATTCACATTCATTCACCAATAACTGAAAAACAATATTAACAATGGTTGGATGCTTTCCAGACAGCCCTTGTATGTATGTGCCCATCTGTGTGTGCACAGGTGTAGGTATGTGTATATTCCAACTCATTGCACAAAGGATGTGATGTTACTCAAAATAAATAAAACAATCTAGTTAAGAAATAGGGGCTATATATGTATATATACACAATACATAATTCTCTAAATAATAACTTATACTATAGTGTATATGACCACATTTTATATAAAATATAACACACATATATTCAAATACACTTTATATGTAAATACACATGCACACAAATATATGTGTATTTGTACATAAATATCACATAATGAGATCCCAGGGTTCATCTTTAGTTAATGTAAGAAGAAAAATATATAAATTCATAACAAATGAGATTTGTGATATCTAGACCAGAGACAATTTCCTGAGATGTTTATTTAACATTTGTCTCATCCAGTAGATTGTAAACCTAGATTATTTAGTTCATCACTATTATTCCCGATACGTCCTCTTCTTTTGGTAAATAAAAACATCTCAATAAATCCTCAAACTTCCTTTTCTTAAATTTTGGGGGAAAACCCAAAAACCTAAAACACAGATATCCAGGACACAAGAGCCTTAAAAGTGAACTAGACTTTGGACCCCGAGAATTGTGATTACCAAAGTGGGCAATGAGAGAGGAAAAATAGTCAGGTATATTGTTTTTCTTGACCACAAAAAAATTCTTACAATTGCTCCAGGAAAAACAAAACAAAACAAAACAAACAAACAAAAAAAATGATTTAAGTCTTATCTGAGGTTTCATATAAAAATCTTGGGAACATGGTAAACACAGAGCTATAAACAACCTTGTATCAACAAATTCAGTGACATTTTTATGAAGCTACATTTTATTATTTAAACCCAGATCTATCCTAATGGCCTAAACATTGTCAACCAAAGGTGAGAATCAGAAGTTTCTAAAACACACCTGGCCCCTTCTTAGAAAAGTTTTGATCCTACAGTTCCAGTTGAGGCATAGTGGACGTATTTTCGGAAGGCTCATCAGGTGATCCTGAAGCAAATCCTATTTTAAGAAACCTGACCTAATCTTTAAAATTTTCTTGGGTCTATTCATGAAATTTAACATTTATTTGGGGAACTTATAATAATAAAGCGAAAGATGTTTATGTACATAGAAACAATTATCCAGAAACCTAAACATACTCATAAATAGTTTAGATAATAACCTTTCCTTTTGTTCTTCTGTTCCTTATAAAAATGAATAATTATAAGGCAAACCCTATATGCAGATATTATGTGTCTCCATATGACAGAACATGTTAAAAATTCCTATTCGTCGATTCTTTTCAAACCAATGCAAGGCTATAGCAACCTTTAAGATATTCATGCCAGTTTTCAATAGTACCAAAAGGAGTATCAAATATTTCTGCATTCCAGTAAAAGTTAGTCTTACGTAAGACAGAATAACTTAAAATTCACTGCCAAAATGAATGCAATTATTTTGAATTATTTTGTAACAACTTGTATCTTTAAATGTGTCTAAAAAACAGGAGCATGAAGTACAGACAATCTGGATGCTACAAAGTCATAAAGAAACACAGTATTATGCACGATGATTGGTTGCCTAAAAGCTATTATGAAAATAGAGCAATAGAAGAATTCATATGAAAGGCTATGAATCAAGATTACAGACAAAAGCAACTGTTATACAAAATCGTTTTCTAAGCACATCCAAATCAGAGTGAGATCTGGAATCAAAAGCGAGTTTGTGATGAATTGTATTATTAAACTTTTGAAGAGAATATTTTTGCAGTAAAATTTTAATTTCTATTAGTCTTTCTCATTATTGATTTTTATAAAAGTCATATATTACATAAGAATTTAATTTAATTTTTAGAGCTATACTTGAAAAATGTAAAAGAACAATAGAAAGAAGAGGAGAAGGAAAAGGAAAAAAATGAAAGTAATGTCTAAATCGATTATTTTACATGTTTGAAACTAGTATACATGGAAACTACAAATAACTAGAAATTTAGACAAAACGCCATTCACACCATAGCGAGGTTAATCGTGGGAATGAAGTGTGAGTTGTACGGACCCAAACGCGTGAAGGACCTTTTATGAGATGCTTTTACTCCCAAGTGTTAACCTATGTCAGAGACATGGAAAGAGAAAAGTAACCTGTTTGGTCTATTACTTTACAGATTATTGAATGTGTTCTCGAACTATATTGTCATTAAGGATGCCAAAATTTAGGAGAAAAGAAAAATTATATATCTAACGTGAGGGTCTGCACACTTGTTCTGTCATGCAGAAGATAGTAAATATTAGACTTTGCAGGACAACATTTTCTGTCACATGTAACTCATGGTTGTTTGCAAACAATAATTTGTTCATAGGCACTGAAATTTAGATTCTATACAAATTTTACGAATCATAACACATTCTTCTTCTTATTTTTTTCCTAATCATTTAAAAACCATCCTTAGCTCGTGGCTAGACTATAACAGGCCGGTGACTGTTTGGCAACCCCTGAGCTAAGGAACCCAAGATGATAAGGGTGACATTCGAGGCCTTCTATGAATGATGTCCAGCACGCTGTGTCCATTCCAGTACCTATCACCTGATGCTTCTTTCTCATACAACTTTATGTGCCATTTCTCTTAGTGAAATATTTTAGAGACTGTCAACTTCTTCCTAAGTGTTTCCTTTAATCCTCTCATCTATATAACAATAAAACTTCTTTATGTTGACAGCTAACTACAAACAAGGACAACATTTATATTATATTGTGTATATGTATACAATATTTAACATTTACTTTTATAATACAAGATTAGTATTTGTTTTGGACCTAATATTTGTGTCCTTCCCGAAGTTTTTATGTTGAAATCCTAACTGCCTAGGGATATTACTCAAAGTGGGGGCACCCGTGTGATGTGATTAGATTTTGAGTGTGAAGTCCTTATGAGCATTTTTCTCCTGTGAATGAGATCTAAGAGAGCTCCCTTACCCCTTCAGCATGGGAGGGTAAGTGAGAAAACGGCCGTCTATGGACCAGGAAGAAAGCCCACGCCAGGAACCAAATCTGCCCTGGTTTTGGAAAAATAAATGTTTGTTGTCTAAGCACCTAGTGTTTGATATTTTTGTTACAGGAACCCAAATAAACTAAGGTAGTTTTATTAATTGATTGAAAACTAAATAGCGAACAGATCTAGGAGAAGTCCAGAAAAGTCCACGTTTGAGGGCAGAGATACAATTTGAACTTATATGTTCATCACTATTCCATTTCAGCTCCACCAAGCACAAGTTCTTCCCACTTTAAGGGAAACTAGGACCTCATATTGTGTGATATTATCACATCTAGATACTTTTTTATATCATTAATCTTATAAGGTTGTTGTAAATTATTTAAAAATGCACAGCACAGCAGAGTGGACACAGAATAGTCACAGTCTAGTATCTCCTGAGTTACTATTAAACTCTCATTGTTAGCTCCATTATTTCCCGATAGATTATGGACATGTGATAAGCAGAGTCTTTTTCATCTGTGTTTCCTCTTGGCACCAAGGCCTTATGTCTTTGGCAAAATTAGTTGATAACATTCATTGTTGAACCGAAGAAAAGAATGACTATCACACACAGTGAAATCTCAGTAGTTCCCCCTGCTATTTTTACCCTTTTTGATATTAACACCTAAGTTTAAAAATCTTGAATTTATTTGATAAACTCACTGCACTTTCTTTTTCAATATAGCTTTGCTTCTGCTCTGTAGCCAAATATACTTTCATGAAGTTCAATGATCTCTGTTTAGATTTTGTACCTTGGACCAACATTGTGGTTAATGTTTCAGGAATCCATCCAAGTTAAATCCTTCTGAATATTCTCCATTCTATTCTTTCTAACTATACCATGGTATTATCAGGACTGTCTGTGTGCACGCGTGTGTACGCGTGTGTATGTGTGTGCATGCCCACATGTTCCATGTCTTAGGTTCAATGTTGATTTTGTTTGAAAGCTATATGACTGGCTCGGTGCCTGTAGCACAACGGTTATGGCGCCAGCCACATACACCGAGGGTGGTGAGTTGGAACCCAGCTCAGGCGGGCCAGCTAAACAACTGCAACAACAACAAAAATAGCCGGGCATTGTGGTGGGCCCGTAGTAGTCCCAGCTACTCGGGAGGCTGAGGCAAGAGAATTGCTTAAGCTCAAGAATTTGAGATTGCTGTGAGCTGTGACTCCACAGCACTCTACCAAGGGCGGTGTGAGACTCTGTCTCAAAAAAAAAAAAAAAAAGAAAGAAAAAAAAGCTGTAGGACTGTTTATCATCTTTAAAGGCATTTTTTCCTCTGGAGATTCTGGCTGCTTTTAGATCAAAGCACATTCTGCAACTTTCAATATCCTGCCTATTTCTTGATCAAATAAATATAAATCTTACTCTTTTCCAAAGTAAATGAGCTTAAATGAGACCATACCTGTGGAGTAATAACCCTCAATTATACCTTTCCCCTTATAATTTTACTCTCATCCACAACCTTAAAAGAGACCTACAATCTTGGATAAGATATCACAGCAAAAATAACTCTATACATTTAAATATAAGGATAAGAATTTTAAAGTTTTTCCCCAAGTATTTTCCAAAAGCAAAATGCATCCTCTTTATTATTCACAACTGCACGACCCTCTTGCCTGCTCATCTCCCCAGGGCCTGACCACGAAGGCCTTAATGTTTCCCCCGCTTGAGTACATTCACCCAGTTTCTTCTTGACTCTAGGCCCCCCAACTTTCTTTTCTTGGAGCATTTACTTTAGAGAACTTGAAAGTATAAATCTGTTCTCAGCCGCTTTGAGATGTAAATCTTTTTAAAAGCCTCTTGGCATCTTTACAACTCGGGAATATTTTCCTCAAGGGCTCAGGAGCCCTCCCTTTGAAATGTAAACATCAGGGAAGAAAGAGCCTCCAGCTCCCTCTGTCTGTGGGAAGACAGCAGCAGAACGGCAGCTGGAGCCTTGACCCAGGTTGTAAAACTATCTCTGTCATGAAACACAAGAAAACTTAGATTTGATTAAAACAAATTATCACACAGGTGGTGCACCATGCCCCACCCCCATGCCAGCTCTTAAAATCTCTCCAGCTCTTTGCTTTAGCGGAATTGGTTTCTCTTCCCTGGTACAATAAGAGGGTGGTTTTCAATAAATTCTGCCTTACGTGTTTCGTTTTCTCTGGTGTAATTTGTGCTTTGATGGCTGCAAGTGATTTCAGTAGCTATAGTTGTATATTTATATTTAATAGTCTTTATTTGTCTTGAAATATTTTGTGAATCATAAAATCTATATCCAGTTTTGGGTAGGAAGTTATTTTTAAAAGAGTAAAACATAAGGGAAAAATAATATGAAAAGTAAGTCCTCTATTCCATTTGGTGCACCTTGTTGATGCTCAGACATCAGCAGGTTGAGGGGCAGAAAAGCTCTGGAGGTCTTGCCAGCTCTATGTCCTCTCCAGGAGACTGGCTCTCTTCAGTGATCTAACTACACTATCCTTGGACATTCTCATAAGACCCCACATTTATTAAACTTACATATCTACATTTATTAAACTTACATATCTACAGTAACATTTATTAAACTTACATATCTACAATAACAACTGTTTTGAATATAGAGATTCATTGATTTATAGACGAAGAAAGAAGAAAGGAATCATCTGACCAAAAAAAAAAAAAAAAACAAAAACTAGCAATGTAAATTTAAGCGAATTTAGAATTAGCAGAAAAAATTCACAGGGTGCTTCCACGTTCATGTTGGGGTTCTAGAACAGCCATGACTTTAATTTTTCACAGTGATAGTTTCACACAGCTGTCAGGACAGTAACTAAAGAAGCATTCATATCTTGTAAAGAAACTATTACCAGTAAAACAAGTACCAAGCATACTGGAGGGAAATTGAAACAAAGATACTATGAATAATTGTAGGAACGGTTTGTGTCCAAAACATTAAATTATGCCAAGATGTTAGGAATAAAATAGGATATAAATATCAGGAGGTCTCATTTTCACCACCTAGCTACACGTTTCCTCAAATTTTTAACCTAGATATAATGCACCAAGCCCTGAATATTAAAACAATTTAAATGTATATCCTAACATACTATCTCTATTTTGCAACAATGTTTCATATCTCTATGATCACCAACTAAGCACCTAACACAGTTCAGAATCTTAGTAGGAGCTACCTATGAAGAGGTAGAATAAACTGCTAAATATATTTCTCATTATAATATATATTTTGTTGTCCCTGACATATGCAATTATTATTCCAGAAGCTTTACAATATTTACTTATTTAATTCTCCCAAATCATTAATTTTCACCACCTCTTATAGAGGGTGTCCCAAAGATCACCCATAAAGTCACCCTAGAGAAAATCAGAAATTCCAGCTAAATATATTTATTTCCAAAATATTTGCAGAATATCCTCTACATGCTGTCCACCTCTTTGTAAAGTTTTGTACTGAATATTTTGTAGATAAAAAGTACAGTTAGCTATAATTTCCCATTTTCCCTAGGTAGTGGCTTTATGGGTGACTTTTAGGATACCTTATATAGGTTTTGACAGATCTGGTAACACAGTCAAGGGGAGTTTGGGGTTTCTTGCTCTTAATCACACAGGTCAGAACACTGGTATTGTGACTGTTATATCTGAGCACTCAAAGAAAAATTTACCAAGTCAGAATAAATCCAATCATCTGAAACAAAAAAAAGAGTAGAAGGGAATGACAGGATAATGAAAAAAGAAGAAATTGGGATAATCCCTGTACATTTAAGGCAGAGACAGTCTTCATTAGAGTGATGAGTTCAAGAGAGAGACCAGGTGAGGGCTGTTCTCATCAAAATGCTCACTGACCTCATGTATTCCTTAAAACCGAGTACAGAGTGCCTTTCTCAGCCAATCCACACCCTTATCAATACCTCCTTAACAGTTGTCTTTCCTTCTCTCTTTTGTTTTTGGTGTCTACATCAGATTTTGGCCTCATAGAAACAGCTTACATTGACACTTTGATTTCCAACTGCTCTGGTAACAGATTTCCACCAAACTCGTGGCTTACACACACACACACACACACACACACACACACACACGCAAATTTATTATTTTAGCTATTGATAGGTCTGCATTCTTTCTGGAGGCTTCGTGGAGATGGCTCCATCTCTTCCTGGCTCTCAGCCCCTTGCTCCACCTCCCAAGCGCATATTCATTACTCCAGCCGCTGGTTTTTCACTGCAGCTCAGCTTTCTAACTCTGACTCATTCGCATCCTCATGTGATTATACTGAGACCAACCAGATGCATCTACAAAATTTCTTCTACCATGTAAAGTGAAACATTGACAGATTCTGTGGACCCTTTGGTAGGAAGGGCACTATTACATGTATTATAATATCCTACTGAGAATTTAAGTAGTCTGTTTTGATTTTAAAAGCAAAATGTTGAAAACAAGCCTTGCCAGTGATGTTTCTGTCCAACACCTGAAACCTGGCTACACTGCGGCTGAGGCCAAGTCCCTTACGAGAGAAGGTCTATATTTTCCAGCATGTACTGACTGCACCCAGTGAATCTGCCAGAGGGTCTCTGGGAAGCGGAATCTATATTATAACCAGAAGACCACTTAGCATATATTTTCCTGGGAACCTTCACAAACAGTGGCAAATATTGACCAATTTTAATCCATACAATTACTTTGTGAGTTAGGCTAACAGAAGAGAGAGGGTAATGGCAGGCGTTGGCAGACCCGCCTTTGCTATTTTCTATAGATGTAACCCAAAGTTTCCTCAGTCCTGGAGAGTCGTAGGACTCCAAGTATTTTTTCTGCTTTTCCCTTTGTCCACAATACAATTATTGTTTCTTTGTTCTCATGGATATTTATCCTTATTCCTTGAACCAGGTCTGTCCTGTCTCTTGCTTTGATGGATACAATATGGTAAAAATAACACTGTGGCAATTCTGTATCAGCTTCAAGAGACCAGACAGCTTCTGTTCTTGCCATTCTTGGAACAGGCCCAGCTTAGCTACTAGACGATGATGGACGCATGTCAGGGCCCTGTTGTCCCAGCAGATAGAGAGAGAGCACCTTTGTAGAGTCAGAGACACCAGGCTGGACAGATCCTGACCACCCATTCTGTGCGAGCCCATTGAAGACCTGCAGAAAAATCATCCTGCTGAGCTGAGGCCACACAGCTCATCTACAAAATCATGAAGTACAGAAATGGGTTGTTTGGCTGAACTAGGCCTTGGGGTGATTTATTGAGCAGCCGCAGACAGCTGGTGCAACCAAGTAGAGGGAGAGAATGAAAGTCGGCGACCAGTTTTTGGCAGGTGATGGCAGCATACCCAGGAAACACGACCTTAAATGACCAAATGCCAAAAATGACTTAAAATGACAAAATTAAATAGCGGGGTAATTGTCATTAATTGTCCTCAAATCAAAGTCGAATACATAGGATTCATGCTTCTCCATCACAGTGAAACTCTGATGTTTCACTAAGAATAATGTGTTCCACCTCCATCCAAGGTAGTACAAATGCTGCAAAGTCTCCATTAATGACACAGTGGGGCATGTGAGAAGGAGAAAGCAGAGAGAGTGGGAGGGAGGTGGTGAGGGAAAGAAAATTAAAACAAAAGGAAAGAAAATAGTGACTAATTTTCACATAAATTGGATTGGATTTTGACCAAGTATATTACTTAAACAGTAATTTTTAATTCAACTTGTCAATATGTTGAATTGTCAACTTGTCAATATTGTATCCTCATTTATAAGTGAAACATGTTTGTAATTTCCCTTTATAACAATATATTTTCTCCAATATCAATATCAGGTGTATCTAGATCAAGTAGAATGATTTTGAAATATTTCTTCTTTTTCTATGGTCTATAAGATTTGGCATGATCTGTTTTTTGAAACTCTCTTTTACTTTTATTTATATAATTTAAATGTCTATTTTTTGAGACTTTGGAAAAAAATAAGAAGTTAACTGATGACTTCATCCTGAGCATCAGAGTCAAAGCACTCTGTCATAGACATACTCTTATTTGACAATGTGAATGTTACTCTTATTTGACAATGTGAACGTCATGACCACACAAACAATAATATAATAATAATTATTATTAATATTGCTTCATATTTTGATGCAGTAATTATCCGTTTTCTTTTCTGAATGTGTTCATCTTCGTTCATTCTTTACATGGCTTTTGTTTCTAGTCCTTATCTTAAACATTGTTATTGTTATTAAATTTTAAGCCTTTTAAATTCTGTGAAGGCAAAAAGTGGAAACCTAATAAACACATG
>CAUYRH010051277.1:0-28112 GCA_963574655.1 Perodicticus potto
CCAACGCCTCCACCTTGGTGGTCCTTGTTGCCTCCTTAGTGCAGGTTGTTCTCTGTGGGGTCTGGATGGGCACCTCCCCACCGTTCCCAGATAGGGACACAGTCTCAGAATCCAGCCACATCGTTATCCAGTGCCAGGAGGGCTCTGGCATCGCTTTTTCCTCTGTACTGGGCTACTTGGGCCTCCTGGCCGGATTTACTTTTTCTGTGGCCTTCCTGGCCAGGGGTCTGCCTGATGCCTTCAATGAGACTCACTTTCAGCATGCTGCTCTTTTGCAGCGTCTGGACAACCTTCCTGCCCCTATACCACAGTACTCAGGGCAAGTCCACAGTGGTTGTAGAGATATTCTTTATCCTGGCCTCCACTGCAGGGCTGCTGGGCAGCATCTTTATCCCTAAGTGGTATATCATCCTGTTAAAACCGGAGCGGAATACCCCAGGCTGGCTGAGACAAGGACCTGTGATTGGTGGGAAAGACAGAGTAAGGAGCTCCATAGCCGGCATCTGCACAGGCCCACACCACAAATCTTCAAGAGCCAGTCCTCCCTGAAGACATTTGGGCCATTGATTTGAGTTCATTGTTTCTAAATGTATAGTAAACAAGGCGTTCATTTTTCTCTTATGGTTATCCAGTTGTTCAGCGCCATTTCATGAGAAAACTCCTTTTCTCCATTGTGTTGTATTGGAGCCTTTATCTCTTCCATTGATTCATAAATTATACTCCCAGGCCCTCGCAAGGCCAGCAGTGGCGCAGCAGCACTGCCCACCCCGGCGCATCTTCATACATCCGCGCCTGGACGGGATTCAGCGCCCACCCCACCATCCCGGCTCCTTTTCTATTTCTCTGGTGCTGTGCATACTCAGGATATCTGAGACCGCATATTGAGGAAGGATTCTAGTACTGAATGAGATTGACATGTCATCAGAAAGATAATAGGACACTTCTTGTTTCATATATTGTGCATAAATTTTTACCTGATATTCATGAAGAATTAAGAATTGTTTTAAAAAAAATTCAAATAAGCCCTATAATATACAATCACTGTTTCTGGTAAAAGCAACTGTGTTAGGCAATTATTTGCAGGTATATTTTGCCATAACAATATACCTAATAAGGCAGAAGCTTAAAATACCCAGAAATTATTTTCTGCTTATAAGTCTATAGTTTGGCTCTGGTTTGGCCAAGGAAGGACCTATGGTTTGAGCGAGGGGTGCAGGTTGGAATTACGCCTTCTCCACATCCCTCCTTGTCCTCCTCATTCTTCTTGTATCAGCTTAAGACAATTTTAGATTCTTCTATTCCTCTCTAAATTAATAATAGCCCCTCACATTTTGGGCAATGTTTCATGATTTTCCTTTTTTGTATCTTTTTTTTAGAGACAAGAGTTTTACTTTGTCGCCCTTGGTAGAGTGCTGTGGCATCACAGCTCACAGAGCCCTACAGCTCTTGGGCTTAGGTGATTCTCTGGCCTCAGCCTCCTGAGTAGCTGGGACTATAGGTGCCCACCACAATGCCCAGCTATTTTTTTGTGGCAGTTTGGCTGGGGCCATGTTCGAACCCACCACCCTCCATATATTGGGCTGGTGCCCTACTCACTGAGCCATAGGCACCACCCAATATTTCACAATTTTCAAAGCACCGCCACTTGCATTATCTCATTTCCTAGGGCAGCTCTTCTTCTGTTAGGTCAAGAGGCAGGAAAGAGGATAGCGTAAATATATGGTGTTTCTTCAGGCTCTGGCTTGAAACTGCCTCACACAATTTGTAGGGTAAACCATTCAAACAGCCATACCTGAAGTACTCCCTTTCTCAAGAGAGTAAGCTGGATAATACTTTGGTTTTATCACAGTCACATAACAGTTCAAATGAGAAAAGCTTTGCATATTCCTTGGCAAATCATTTCTAAGAATGATATCTATTACACATACCTTACAGGCTTAATGGGAAACCCCGTGGGTGCAGAATGCTCTTTGAAAGCCAACACACCTGAAATTGACTTTTCTTAAATGTTACAATAGTGATGATAAAAACAAGTTTGCCCGTGAATCCTCAATCTGAGCATCTTCCTTAGATATTCATTTTCTATGGGATGGCTCCAGAGACAGCATAATGCCACCCATACCAACATGGAGAGCGAGGATCAGACAGCTGATGCTGACTCGAGGTGTAGGATGGCAGAATAAAGATGATGGGATCAGGGTGCACAGTCTAAAAATAGACACTGGGACCCTTTCAGTACTGCACATTTATCTATTTCTGGAGTTTAACCTGCTATTGAGAAACTCTGCACCTCTACATTTTTTCCCCTAGAAAGCCCAGAATGAGTATTGCACCCAAAATATTTATTAGCTCAGACCTGCAGACAATCCTCAACTCCATTACTTGACAAATATTATCTACGGTCTTGTCTGTGTCACCTGCACAGTGAATAGGGGCAAATTACCTGCACATATACAGTAGTGGATCTGGGGTTGGAAATCAGGACGCCTGGATGCCAGGGCTGGCATTGTCACTTTTCCTTCTGTTTCCTCATCTGTAAAATGGAGATAATAATAACTGTCCTACTTTCTCACATGGTGGCTGTGAAGACGAAATGAGAAAAGCATGTTGCAAAATAAGAAACCCTATTCAAAGGCAAGACAATTTTAGATTCTTTGATTTCTCTCTAAATTAATAACAGCCCCTCACATTTTGCACAATGTTTCACAATTTCCAAAGCACTGCCACTTGGCATTATCTCATTTGGTCTGTGCCATTGTGCTCAGTTTTTCAGGGGAGGATGGGGGGGATCGAAGAGGTCATATGGCTTGACTAGGGCCATCTGGTAAGTAACAGAGTTTGGGGGACTAGCCCAGTTTCTCAGGGCTGATTCTGCACTTTTTTTTCCTTTGAAATCTTCTCTTTAGTTTCTTTGTCTAAGGCCTGGAAGCTTTTGTGAGGCCAACGCTGCTGATAGCCTGAGGGCAGGTAGGGTGTAAACCTGTTTCCTCCTGGAAATATGAGCACTGGGATATTGGGAGTTAACTGAATCTAGAGCCTGTCCAGTACTGGGCAACTGATGGGCTTTGTGGCCCAATCCCCTGGGTCGCCTGCAAGCTCTACTCTATCTTATGTCACTGATGTCATCTTAGGGTGATGAAAAGATGGCTATCAGGTCAGATATTCAACATAGATTTCTTGAATTTATGCAGTGATGGGCAAAGTCTCCTAGGACATTGAACTACCTCCTTACTTAAATGGAAAGCAACTCAGAGATCTTTCTATCCCAAACTTCTCATTCTCCAGACAGAAAATAGAGGGCTGCAGAGGAGAAGAAACTTGCTCACAGTGAGAGAACGGGTTTTGTGTTCTTGCAGATCTGAGGATCCATTCTCAGCTCTGCCACTTACTGGCAGCCAGGATGATAGGGGAGGATAACACCAGACAAACAGAGTGGACGATGCAAGTATAGAGTCTGAATCAGTCCTTGTGTTGTGCAAACAACTGGACTAACTCACTTCAGATAGTATATGCAGAAAAGGGATCTCTTAATTGGAGTATATAATTCCACATAGCTCCTTTGTGGAAGCTTTGAAGCAGCTGAGTCAAACTTGGAGACTATACAGACAGGAACCACATTTATCCACCTTGTGAGAGTGTGCCAGTGAAAACACAGTGCTGTCACTGCTGAGTGCAGATGCTAATAGCTTCTCCCACTCTTCAACACATCCCTGCATATTTTCATCAGCTTCCATGTGGCATCTGCTCCCAAATTGCTCTTCTAGAATCTCAGGAGAGCCTCTCTGATTGGCAGAGCCCAAGTCATATGACTATGCCATAGTTGCAAGGGAGGCTGGGAAAGTTCTAGGTTTCTAGCGTGGGAGGGAGACACCTATTATGTGGAAAATTCTCTGGACATAGCAAGAATTTTCAAAAATTGGTGAAATGTTTAATAAATAATCACTGAAGTTTCCCACATTTATTTTCTTTTCTCATTATCTTTTTATGTGTACAAACACTGTAACAGACTTGGCCTCCAGAAGCCCAATCTGTGTCCTTATATTATACTGTTCTCTTCAATCTGAATTCTGACCTGGCCCAAGTAGGTTCATTGAGCCACCTACCACTTTGTGTCTTTCCTGGTATCAATCCCTCACTCGTCACTAACCCAACATAATTTATTTTTCTATGCCATGAATTTTTCTTTTGCAATGCAATTTTTAACAGCTATACAGTATTCCACAGTATGGATCCATCAAAATTTATTCCACCAATTCCAAACTATGTGCTAAGGTTGTTTTCTATTTTTCCCTTTATATTACAAACAATTTAGCAATGAACATTCTTGTACAAAATTCTCTTTGTATACCTCTGATTATTTCTTTAGATTAGCTCTCTAGAAATAGAAGGACTAAGTCAAATTATCTTTAAAACCTCTTGATGAGAATTGACAAATTGGGGTCTAGAAATGTATTTCCAATTGCTGTGGCAACACATATTTGATCATACCCTTGCGAACATGGAGTGTTAGCATTCTTTAATCGTATCTAGATCAAAAATATTTCTCGCTGTTATCAAAGCAGATTTATTTGATTATTAGTTATATCAAATATTTGTTTTTATGTAGTCAGAT
This sequence comes from Perodicticus potto, assembly GCA_963574655.1. Lineage (NCBI taxonomy): Eukaryota > Metazoa > Chordata > Mammalia > Primates > Lorisidae > Perodicticus > Perodicticus potto. The sequence continues at coordinate 4,613 of CAUYRH010051277.1, forward strand.
TTATTAATATTTTTCTGTTATTTCAATAAAAATTTAGAAAGACCCTCCTTTTCCAAAGATCAGATGACTGTTCTTTTTTTTTTGAGACAGAGCCTCAAGCTGTCACCCTGGGTAGAGTGCCGTGGCATCACAGTTCACAGCAACCTCCAATTCTTGGGCTTAAGCGAGTCTTCTGCCTCTGCCTCCCAAGTAGCTGGGACCACAGGCATCTGCCACAACGCCCGGCCATTTTTTGGTTGCAGCCGTCATTGTTGTTTAGCGGGCCCGGGCTAGATTTGAACCCTCCAGCTCAGGTGTACGTGGCTGGTGCCTTAGCCCGTTGAGCCACAGGCGCCAAGCCCAGATGACTGTTCTTATATGCACACATTTACAGTTTTATTTATGTTTATAAAACACATGTCTTTCATCTATAAGGAATTTTTCCCTTCAAATTTGATGTGAGATGGTGATCAATTATGTTTCTTACTGATTTTTCTGAGTGCCATTTATGTGATGCAGAAATCTTTATGTCTCTCATTCATTCTCCAGGGCAGTTATTTCAGACTGTTTCTCATTTCCTTCTTTTTTCTTTTTTCCTCACTTTGAGCCTCTCAATTCACAAACAATTCAGGCAGGAGTTCCTGACTTAGTGCTGTGAAAAGATGCGAAGGATTCTGTATCCTTCTTCATGCTCCTTTTCCTTTCCTTTTTTTGTCACGTGGTTACTTCTTGATCTTTTCGCTGAATCTCCTTCCTTACCATCTTCTCTTGCCACTAACATTCCACTGTCTCCTTTAACTTCTTTACTAATTCTTTCTCAAGTTCATTTCAGCATGCTCAAGTTATTCCCATTTCATAGAATCTCTCAAGCCATCAAACTGCATCCCCCCCCAAACTCCTATGTTGAAACCTTAACCCTCAGTTCCTCAGAGTGTGACTGCATGTGGAAATAGGCCCATTGAAAAGAGAATTACCATATTTTCCCAGGTAAGATGTACTCTTGTCTATAATGTTCACCCATGTTTTTGGCCTTAAAGCTTGCAGTATACAAAGACTTTCCATGCTTTCCAAGGGATTTTCCAATAATTTTTGTAAAATTATCAGCTAGATTGCTAGCTCCCATGGGCCTAAAGTGTAGCAAGAGAACTGCATTGCTCTTTGTTGGCCAAAAATGCTTTCATTGCAAGTTTATTATAAGTTCAACAAAACCAATCACTGTATTACAGGGTATTATTCTGCATCCAGATATCATTGCTACTTTCTAAAGTTTATAGTTTTAACATATAAGCATAAATAAAATAATAATAATTATTATTATTTGTATAGTTGAGGATTCATTGAGTGTACAGAAAACCAGGTTACACTGATTGCATTTGTTAGGTAAAGTCCCTCTTATAATCGTGTCCCACCTCCAAGAGGGCTGAACTGTGTCCACCCCACAAACTGTATCCCTCCAAGAGGTGGGACACAATTAATAAATAAATAATTATATTTATGATGTATAATTTATAATAAAGAAAAGAATTAAAAATGTCTATATTGACATGGAGCTAGTACTACTCATGTATAATGCAATGTCCATCCTTATTTTTCCCTCAAAAATTTAGGCAAAAATTGTACTTTATACTTGGCAAAATACAGTAAACTTAAAATGAGGTCATTAGGGTAGGCTTTTATCTAATATGGTTTGTGTGCATATAAGAAGAGGAAATTTGGACACAGGCACACACAGAGGGATGACCACAAGAAGACAAAGTGTAGAAGGCAGCCAGCTACAGCCAAGGACAGAGGCCTGGGAAGAAACTAACCCTGCCAGCACTGAGAGTTGGACTTCTAGCATCTAGAATTGTGAGAATATAAATTCCTCTTGTTTAAACTACTCAGTGCATTTCTAGAGCAGCCTCAGCAAACTAACAACATCTCATTTCCCTCTCTCCAAAATGGTATTGAAATGTTCCTTTTTAAGAAATGAAAAACCCTGTTCCTACTGAAAATCAGAAAAGGAGGTCATGACTAGGTTAAAAAAAAAGTCCTAGAAGACTTTCTATAAGTTAAATTGCAAATGAGAAAAATTGAGGGAAGTATCATAAAGCCTAAGATATAAAGCCAATGGGGTGAGGCATGGCAGTAATGCGAGGGTTGGTCATGAATTCCAATCACACCATTGGCCTCTCTAAGATCAATAAAGCTTAGAGGAAGATTTGAGTGTTGAGAGTTTAAAAGATGCAAAGGATTCAAAGCTCTTCTCTGCTCTACGTACTCCCTTCCTCTCCACTTCCGTTCCCACTCCTTCTCAGGGAAGTTAGACTTCAGAAAACTTATTTGTATGGGTTTTATAGTACATGGAGTCTTAGCACATGAAAATTATTTTCTTGGGCTGTAGTGGATTGGGCATCCTTTGCAGAGGTAGCATCGAATATGCGGGGCTTTGGGGGAGTGAGCCCCTTGAGGCCCTAGCCTTTAAAGCCATATGGTCCAGCTCATCTTACCCAATTTCTGCATTGAGATTTAGGAGCAAAGCCAGATCAAACAATGGAATGCTATTTTCCTTGCATTTGCTATTTATTTTTCTTTTCATACACATTCCATTAAGTCCTATTGGGGGAAAAATGATGATTCATGGGCAGAACTTAGGTTGGTCTGGTCTTGATAGAATGTTAAAAAATACCCTTTTATTGTGAACTTTTCCCCAAATACATACAAAAAAGTATAATGAACCCCATGTACCCATCATGCAGCTTCAACAATGAACATTAGCCAATCTTGTTTTACCTATATTCAAATTCATTTTAGAGATTTTTTTTTTTTAAAAAGAAGTTTCAAAGTAAAATCTACATAGATCATAGTATCTTTGGAGAGGTCCTGTTTCTATGCCTGTCTCCTCCATTCTATTCCCATTCTTTAAAGAATTATTTTTAATTTATCCTTCTATAAACACGTATATACACAGTTTCTTTGTTTGGGCTTTGTTTAGCAATACATCCTAGAGATCATTGCATAGCATTATGGACGGATATTTTTAATTTTTCCCCATAGTTTCATAGTACTCTATTGTGTGTGATTATGCAACGTGGCCCCTGGTTGATGGGAATTTGTTTATTTCACAGTCTTTTTTCTATTACAAGTGATGTTGCAATGAATAGCCTTGTGCTGTTTTCTCGTGCTTTTGTCTGCATGTATTTGAGATAGATTCCTAGATATTGGATTGCTAGGTCTAATAATCAATTCATATAAAATTTTGGCTCCTTTGTTGCTTATTTCAACTTCACTTTTGAAATAATTTTTCTTTTACTTCAAATTCTCTTCTTACATTCTAAATCTCAGTTGATTAGCTTTCTTTAAAAAAAAAAAAACTTCCTTTAATTCAATCATCTCATTTCTGTATTTTTCCAATTCTGATTTATATGGTTCTTGCATGGTTTCTATCTGCCTCGGTTTGGCTCTGTGAAATAAAGTCCCTGTTATATTCCCATTTTATTTTCTCTTCTGTTTTTCAATTCTGTTATTTAGAACTCTTATGTTTGATGTAAGCATTCCAAATTATATACAAAATCAGCACAGTGTACTCCATAAATGTATTAATGTACAGTTATTATTTAATAAAAAAAGGTAAAAAATTATTTAAAATTAAAAAATAAGGGCAAAAATTAAAATATCATGGTTACTAATATTATTAAATATTAAAATTATCTGGCTCAGCACCTGTAGCTCAGTAGCTAGGGTGCCAGCCACATACACCAGAGCTGGTGGGTTCAAATCCAGCCTGGGCCTGCCAAAACACAATGACAACCACAATCAAAAAATAGTTGGGCGTTGTGGGGGGCACCTGTAGTCTCAGCTACTTGAGAGGCTGAGACAAGAGAATTGCTTAAGCACAAGAGTTAGAGGTTGCTGTGAGCTATGACACCATGGCAGCCTACCAAGCAACATAGTAAAACTCTGTCTCAAAAAAAAAAATTAAAATTATCATGAAAATAAAAACAAACAAACAAAAATCCTACACCAGCATCCTCGTCCCATTAAAGCTGATCTTGCTATCTCTCCTTTTTGTCCGTTTCTGATCCTATGTCAAACCTAGTTCAGTATAATGATTTTCCTGTTCCGCTCCCATGTTGGAAGACGTGCAGAGTTCAGGAATTGCATAAAATGAAAATACATATAACAGGAATAGTTATGGCTTCCAGGAAGGATTTTTCCAACTGATCTGAAAAAGAAGAAACTTCAGGAAGAGGAATTATGTGCCTAACAATGTGATATGAAAAGGATGTGCCTCTCCTTCCATGACAAGAGGTTAGCAACCATGCTGAGGACATTCTTTGGCCCGCAAACAATCACTGGTTATAGGAAGAAACAGCCTGTTCAATTTAAATAAATAAAGAAAAAGACAGTCATTTTAGTTTAATTAACTTATTTGTTTTTTGAGACAGAGTCTCACTCTGTTGCTCTGGGTAGAGTGCCATGGCATCATAGCTCACAGCAACCTCAAAGTTTTGGGTTCAGGGGATCCTCTTGCCCTAGCCTCATGAGTAGCTTGGACTACAAGTGCCTGCCTCAATGCCTGGCTAGTTTCTTAGTAGAGACAGGGTCTCTGTTTTGCTCGGGCTGGTCTTGGACTCCTGAGCTCAAGTGATCCACCTGCCTCAGCCTTCCAGAGTGCTAGAATTACAGGCATAAGCCACTGCACCTGGCTGACTGTTATTTTAGAATACACAAAATTTGCAGGAGGAATGGACAGAGCTGATCGGTACTATGGATGTTACTCATTTATAAGGAAGTCCTACGAATGGTGGAAAAATTTCTTCTTGCTGTTGGAAGTTGCTGTTGTGAACAGCTACAATCCTTTAGTCATTAGATAAAGAGAATGGAGGAAAAGTGCAGACATAACTTTCTTACAGGAGAAATCTCATCTCTCAGCGTGTGAGCCATGTGAAGAACAGAAATTTAGAAAACAGGGGAAGACCATCATCTTCTGACACTGAGGAAGATGCGTTTTTAAATGCAAAAAAAAAAAAAAATCAACAAAGGATTGCATGGTTTGCAGCAGAAGAAATGAGAAAGGAGGAAGGAGAGAAACCATTTTCTACTGTGAGACAAACAAGAGGAAGCCTGGACTTCATCCTGGATATTGCTTCAAGAAGTATCACACTGAAAAAAACATATACACAGAAATAAAAACATTTTAATTATTTTATGTAGCTTAAAATAGATAATAACACCATCAGGTGAATTTATATTTATGTTTTTTGCTTTTAAAACTGTAGGATAATTACAAGTAATCCACCAACCTCTTTCCCATCCAAAATAAATAAGAGGTGGGGAATATGCAGGTGGCAGAAAAATTGGATTGGAAAGGGTTATTCATTCCCTCGAATGTTTCTCCCTAAAATTGTCCTTACTACACCGCATGTCATTTGATAAGTAGTATTGATCAGACCAAAACTATTTTAACAGAGTAAGGGAATGTATTAGATTGAATAACAGAAATAGGAAAAAATACTTATTAAGAGATTTTATAGTGTGTATACATACTTGAAAATAACTTGTATATGATATATTGTTATTAGAAATGAAATGGTCTTTCTTAAATAGAGTTAGAGGGACAGAACTTCCTGGCAAAAGCATATGACATAATCAGCATGACACCTGGATTTGCAGACATGACAAAGAGGAAGACGTGGTATCCTTTTCATTGTCCGTTGACAACAAAAGGCAGAAAGGGATGAGATGGGATTTGAGAGATGTGTGTGTAGAGTATAACTTAAACTGTATGGACAATGTTGAATATGAAAGAAAGAACACATGTGAACCCATCTTCCCGGTCACGGCACCTACGTTTCATTTCTCCTGCTGAATCAAAGTTCTAAATGTTTTTAGAAAATCATCAATATTAAAGGAGATAATATATTCTGATATTGAGGTGTTGGCAGAATTTTTAATCTTTACACGAAAAACCAGCATCTAAAGAAATAATAACTTTTGTAGATTTAACTACATCATAATCAGAAATTTCTTTGTGTAAAAACACTGTATTAGTAAAATTGAATACTAAACAGTAATTTGGGAAAAATATTTGCAACATACATAAAAAACAGTTAAGTTAATATATAAAAACACTTCCTAAACAGTAAGAGCATACAAAGACTCCGACAATAAAATGAGCATATATCCTTATTTCTCTATCTCATACCCTTCATAAATGTTAAGAATAAATTTAATAAAGCAGAATTATCAGCTTAGAAAGAATGTATGTTTTGAAGGTCTGTCTCCTGACACATTGCTCTCCAGAAAAGTTGAACTTATTTATATTTCTATTATGAGGACATAAGGATATACATTTTCACACAACCATGCCAGCATTGAGTATTATTTTTTATTAAGTAAATACATAAATAATAAAAAATACATAAATAACTTATTATATTATTTCAAAAAAAATGAATGAGTATTAAAATCTAAAAATAATATAAGAAAAAAACACAGAGTACTCACACATAATTTCACAACTTAAGAGATAACCTCTGTCAACATGGGAGAAAGTAGATAATCATGGGTGTTTTGTTCTTTTAAAAAAATCTGTAATTATGCAAGTTCTATATCATGCTATGCTATTTTACACTTAATGTTATGTTTTTAAAATGTTATCTCTTTGCATAAACTTGCATTTGTTTTAAATTTAGTAAAGCTGAACAGTTTTCAAGTTTATTGCCTCTGTTTTTTTAAGGCAATTGTTTATAAGGGTATAAGATACAGAGATAAGAATATTCATTGTAATGATAGTATTTAAAGTTAGAAATTGTGAAAACATACGTGTTCAAGAGGACGGGACTGGAAAATATAATTAATACTGTTTTGCAGGATGTTGTCTGAAGTGCCTCAAAAAACTAAGCTGTGCTCAAATTTGAGAAACATGTTAATGTCAATTTTTTTGTGGTGTTGGATTTTCCAGCGTTCATAGCTAACATGCATTATAATGGTTCAAACAGGCAGTGTTTTCCAAACTTATATTACCATAGACTTATTTTTTCTTCAACGTACCTATTAGAATATTCTATAACCACATACAGAGATCATCGGTTTTCGAAACATTGTCACACAGAGTTATAGAAGAGCATATTGGAAAGCTGTTCACAATACAAATAAAATGATAACACAGGTTACAGAAGAGTGTGCACAATGTCATCCCATTAATGGGAGACTCCGAATGCATTGAAAAGAAACTGGCTAAAAAAATATTAACAGCAAAATATTAAAAGTGGTTATGTCTGGGTAATGGAAAGTGGGTAATTTTTATTTTTTTTCTTTGCTTGTACACATTTAATAAGACTTCACAATAGACATATATTACCATTGAAATAAGGAAAATGATAAAACTTATAAAAATGATGTAGAAGAATATGCAATATATTGCTCAAATGTGCTCTGTGGAGATTACAAAGCAGTTTGTTCATTACAATTTCTTTTCAAAGATGTTTCCGTATATGGATGAGCTGTGCAGAGGAAAGAGAGATGTGCCAAGATATTAGCAGTTATAATTGGGGTTATATCTGGGATTACTGATAATTTTATGGGTTCTTCGAGAGTGGAATATATTAAAATTTTTCTACAATGAATGTTTTATATTTTTGGTTAAATTTGCATGCAAATACATGTTACTAAGAACATGTATTCTTTCTTTCTTTTTTTTTAGAGACAGAGTCTCACTATGTCACCCTTGGTAGAGTGCCGTGGTGTCACAGCTCACAGCAACCTCCAACTCTTGAGCTTAAGTGATTCTCTTGCCTCAGCCTCCCAAGTAGCTGGGACTACAGATGTCCACCAGAATGCCCAGCTATTTTTTTGTTTCAGTTGTTATTGTTATTTAGCTAGCCCAGGCTAGGTTTGAACCCGCCATCCTTGGTGTATGTGGCTGGTGGCGTAACCACTGTGCTATGGACGCCGAGCCAGAAACATGTATTCTTGTTAGTCTCTTGTTACTATGAATGGGACTTAAATCTTTTGTTCATCTGAGGGAATGAGTCTCCAAAATGGGGTGCAAACTTCCCAGGGAGGGTGTGAGATAAGATATTGAGTGGGAGACATACTAGACCATACATGTGTTTTTATCATCTTTTAAATGCTTACTTTTGCGCATTAGTAATGTACATAATATATTAGCATAGTTGTGCACATATGAATTTTAGAGATGCCTATATGTACATTGACAGTACATTCTCCAAAATTTTTTTCCACAGGGTTTTATGATCAAAAATGTTAACTACAGCTCTAAAACACTGGGACCCTGGCAAGTGACATCTTTGGCTACATTTTCAGTCTTTAAAAAGATACTGTCCCAGCCACTTCGGCATAAGTCCAGACCTAAGTACTTAAATCTTCTCTTTGGATTTGCTGACCAAGTAGTCTGATGAACTCCAACCTGCACTCTGCTCAGATTCCCAGGTCTCAGTCTGTGCTTTCAGAATCTGGGAGAGGTTATTATTTTGATGGAGTAGCCACCAATGCTACATGCTAACAATTTCTGGCTCTACATGATAGGGCTACTATTCTTGGTTCCTGTGGGGTGAACCATGTGGCCAGACCAGGCCAATGAGCTGTGAATTGTAGAGTCAGTGGCACTCCCAGTACAAGTATTTGATTGTTGTTGTGAGATCTCCCTTTCCACCATGATGAGCAATGTTTACTAATGTGGGGGCTCCATCAGCCTGAGTCCTAGAGAGGACAATGATGCTAAAGAACAGAGCCCCCTGCTAAGGGAGGGAGATATAAATTCCTGGATTTGGGGATTTTTTTTTTACTAGAGCACAACTTAGTTCAGAGTTCACTTAGTTTATGCTTAGATCAGAGTTCACTAGTTCACCCCAAGAATGTTCTTGACATGCTCAAACCAATCTAATATAAAAGTCATTTCCTTGGTTCTTATGAGTGAAGGGCAAATAATTGCATGAATTTTTATTTCTTTGTGTGATTAATAACTACTTATTTGTGACCTACAGGAGTTATTAAGCATTTTATAAAATTGTATAGACAGAAACAAAAATTAATAGATTTTTCTAAGGACCTTTAATTCATTATTCTACTAAGAAATTCCCTTTTATTTTCTCCTTATTTCCACAAAGGACTCTACTTAGGCTCCTTTCCTAATTCCTACCTGGTTATTAAGGGATTACAGTCGAGTTATAGTTCATGCAGGAGTGAGGTTTTAAACCTCACCTCAGTGAACAGGAGACAGCATATAAAAATAGGTAGTTCATACTCCAACTTTTTTAATCTATAGAGTTTTAGGATTTTTTAAAAAGTGTTGTTCACAGCTCTAAAACATGAACAACCTGGAGCATTTTTTAAGTTGCTTTTAATGAATACAGTTTTTTCTGTATAAACCTGCACATGTGCATGAATATTAACATATGTAGCAATCTAAAGTATGTAATAAGAGTACGTATATGACCATATCTATGCACCCTAGAATCTCGCACTTAGTTTGGCAAATGCTTACACTATAAGGGGCTCAAGGGAGCGGAAATTGGTGGGAACAGTAGATTAATGTCATCAACCTCCTGCTCACTTGCCTATACAAGCTTGTGGAGTGTATGGTGGACAGGCAGCATTTTCTACACTATTTAAACATATTCTCATTTCCCTTTTTGCCATTCCTGCAACATACTTGAATTTCACATGTTAAATGCATGGAAATAACGATTGCAATATGCTTCCTAATTATAGCATTTGATCTACTTTCTTTTCTATACTTTCTCAATTGACTTTTCTCCTTTATGGAAAGCAAAGCTAACAAGTCCAACTTGTGGTTACCAGAGACATTTCCTATTTTAGCTAAATGGATGCTTGTTCGTCCTAGGAATAGTAAATAGCCATATTCTACAGTTAGCCACTACTATAACTTTTCTGACATCTGACTTCTGAAAGCAGTGACTGGTGTCATGTAGCCTCGGCTGGCTTCTGAGCTAGCTGCTCACTTTGTCTCTCCAGACCTATGCTCTGCTCTTGTCTATTGGCTCTGTGATCTGGGAGGCTGCTGTGGAAGCTGTGTTATCCATGCTCCCACACCTAATATTCAGATTCTACAAATAGCTCAAACAAATCAGCAAAAAATAAATAAATAAAAAAGTGAACAAAAGACATGAACAGATTTTTGTCAAAAGAAGACATACAAATGGCCAAGAAATATATGATGTAAATTGGTACTACCTATATGGAAAACAGTGTAGAGAGTCCTTAAAGACTTACTATTCAATCCAGCAATCCCATTATTGAGTATCTACTTAGAGGAAAAGAAATTATTGTATAAAAAGGACATATGCATTTATATGTTTATCGCAGCACTATTCGTAATTGTGAAGCTATGGAATCAATTTAAGTGCCAATGAGCACATACACACACATACACAAATGAGGTTGGACATAGCAAACTCATCCTAGAAAAAAGATCCATGCCTCATTGTTGAATATCACTACCTTCAAATTACTCCCCTTGGGAAGTTATGCACAGGTTCCAGTGCCTATTACACCCTTCAAAGCAATTTTTGAACTCTTTATCTGGAATGGCCATCACAGCTGTCATCTTATTACCCTAGATGCCCTGAATGTCATCAAAATGTCTTCCTTTCAATATTCCCTTTATCTTTGGAAAAAGAAAAAGTCATTGAGGACCAGGTCAGGTAATTAGGGAGTGTATTCCAATGCAGTTAGTTGTTACTGACTAAAAACTCCCTCATGGACTATGCCATGTGAGCTGGTGCACTGTCACGATTCAAGAGCCATGAGTTGTTGGTCAAGATTTTCAGTTGAGATTTTCTTAATTGTTTCTCTCTCAATGTTTACCTGGTATGCTATGCTTCTCACAATTAGCAATGATTCTGACACAAAATTCAATTCATTTTTGTAATGTTTTCATCAGTTCTGCTCGTTAATGGCTGCCCTGACCTCTCTTCATCAGCTTTCTCTCCTTTCAGAAAAACATTTAATGCATTTGTACACTACCATTTTCTTCATGGCATTATCCTCATAAACTTGGATTAACATCTTTCCTGATTTCGCTTCTACTCTTGCCAAGTTTAACATGAAATTTATGGGTGTTTCTTCGTTTCTCTAATTCAAGCTCCAGCTTCAACATTCTCATGACAGTACACAAAAATACAAAACAACAATGACAAATGCCACTCAGCAAGACACCACTACACATCTACACAAACACAACTGTGAGACACTGACATACCAAGGTTATGAATCTACTTTCTTTTCTATACATTGATGGAAACTCTTACTGAATAGTTTGTACAGTGCTGCCAAAGTAAGCATACAGTGGCAAGTTTGCAAACTTAATTGTCAGAGCATGTGTGCCTGCGTGTGCTTGTGTGTGTGTGTGTGTGAGAGAGAGAGAGAGAGAGAGAGAGAGAGAGAGAGAGAGAGGATGGCAGTGCCTGGAACATACTCAATACCTTTTAGCTGTTACTATTTTCCTGCACTAGAAGGCATAGAATGTAAGCCCCTAGAGGTTGATTTTTAGTTTCTTTGTTTCACTACCATCCTTCCAATGCTTAAGAAAATGCCAGTCACACAGTAAGCTTTCAATAAGTATTTGTTGAATGAGTAAATGAATGCACAGATTTCCTTATTTTCATTTCCCAGAGTTTTGAGAGTGTGGTGAAGTTCTCAGACTTGCTCAAGTAATAGAACATGTCCTTTTCTCTACCCACTCTGTTCTGGAGCCATATAAGAAAGCACACTCTCATTCATTCAACAATATCTAATGGTGGCAAGTGATAGAGATAAAAAAGATGACAAATACTCTGTTTCTGCCTAGAATAAGGGCATAGAAAAATAACATGCTACATCCAAGTGAATTTAAGCATCATTTCAGTGTTGCTGGTGCATCAAGTGTGTGGCGTGTGTTGGCAATAAATGACATTTAAGAAGTAGGCAAGGGGCATATCATGGAGAACTTTGTAGGCTGTCTTAGATATGGTTCCTAGAAACAGTCCCTGAGACTAGGATTCAAGAACAAATAATTCCAATGTACTCAGCCCTACTATGAAACTAATTTATAGCTTTCATATGAAGGCTATAACCCAATTATAGCACAAGAATTTGGGAAAAGGAGCAAGGGAGGGGAGTGGGGGGAAGATGGGTGGAAGGAGGGTAATTAGTGGAATCACACCTACGGTGCATCTTAGAAGGGTACAGGCAAAAGTTACTAAATGCAGAATATAAAGGTCTTAACACAATAACTAAGAAAATGCCATGAAGGCTATGTTAAACAGTTTGATAAAAATATTTCAGATTGTATATGAAGCCAGCACATTGTACCCCATGATTGAATTAATGTACACATCTATGATTTAATAAAAAAAAAATAGAACTGCTCCTAGAACGTCAATATTTAAGATGGCCTCAGTGAACTCACTTCCTGGGGTTCTACTTTGCAGGCCTCTCCCACCTTGTACCAGGGCTAATCTGCATCTGGCAGAAGTGGTCGTGTGTCACTTCTGAGATTAGGTTCTGCTTTGGATGCTGTCTCACTCGTTTGCTAACTCTATCCTTCTCTTGGATCATTTGCCTTGGGAGAAGACGGCAGCCCCACAGAGAAGCCCATCTGGCAAAGAACTGAAGTCTCTTGCCAACAGCTACACAAATGATCTTGGAAGCAGATTCTCTGTTACTCTGTCATCTGACTGCAGTCCCACCTGACAACTGGAGTGCAGCCTCATGAGTGACCCTGAGCCAGAACCATCCAGCTAAACTACTCGTAGATTCCTGAGCTCAGGTACTATGTGAGCTAAGAAATGATTGTTGGTTTTAGACATTAATTTTTGGAAAAGAATTTGTTATGCAATGATAGATAAATAATATTAATGTATCAAGTAAGGATGTAATTTTAGGCAAAGTTTCAGCTTTAACTTGATCCTGCTGGGGACCTCTGATGCATAAGTTACCCTCTGAGTTTGGGTTTATCCTGATTTGAGCCAGGGGAGCTGGGCTTTAACACTCTTGTGTCAGTCATTGGCCATAGGCTGCCTTGACACTTCTGACTCTCTGTAGCTAAGGGAAAATGGGCTTAATTCATGCAGGGGCAGCCCTCAGAAGAGAATATATGGCGTGGGTTCTTAGAAGTAAAGCATAGAAAAGGTAGGGTGGGCAGAAATAAGTACCTAGAAATAGTCCAGGGAATTCAGGAGGATATACAGTAACCTTTCCAGTGTCCACTACCTTGGCCATACCTGGCCTTGAACTTTGGCCTGTGGATGATAGGGAGCCACTATAGAATTTCAAGCAAGAATTTGATACCATTTATTTTCTGTTTTGGCTACAATCACAAAGAAGATGGCCTTATAAAGCTATTGTACAATGATTTAGAGCTGAGATGTTGAGTATTAGGAGGAAGTCATGAAAGCAAGAACATTTGGAGGCAAAAGTCAGCATGACAGTGGTGGAGAATTGCAGCAAGAAAGAGGGAGGAATTACAGGTGGCTGGCAGGTGGTTACTTGGGGTGGGAGGAGAGAGAAAGAGAGAGAGAGGGAGAGGCAAGATAGACACATTTAAATAAGTAAGAAGGACTCTTGACATCTGAGGGGAAAGCTCAGTGAAACACTGCATTTAAGAACCATAAACCTTAAGCTCATTTGCCTGATTTCCTCATTCCCTCCATTCCTTCTTTATGTTCATTTTCATTAAACATCTACTTCAAGAACCTTGCTAATGCTGTGAGAGCCACTGTAGTAATCCAGTTTCCCTGTCTTGCATTTGAGGCAGAATCAAATGAGTAATTATAATACTATGTGATAAGGACTATACTTTTGGACAATAGAAATTTTCTTCTTTATATGATTTCTTCATTATATCATTCTTCCTTTCTTTTGTCCTCCCTGTTTTTTTCCATCCTCAGTTTTTCTCTTTTTTCTTCTCTCACTGCTATTTTTCCTTCCTCCATTAATTCCCTGGGTCATTTAACATCTTGGTTAAAAGTTTCTCTGCATCCTGCCTCTGTTTCTGTATTCCCTGCTCAGTCACTATCGCTTGTGTTCCTTAACCCTGCAGTACCTGTAGAAAGCTTTTCTATGGAATCAAACTGTGCGTGTGTCTGCATTGATGTGTTTTATGTTGACCGGGTTCCCCTGAGAGGCTAGTGCCAGACATGTAGATTTTGATATTCAGTAACATTGCTTAAGGGCTCACCACGTCCTGTGTCTCAGGTGTTCAAATGACAAGGTGTTTAGGTTTCAGAGAAATGTCACTCCTCAGCAGACATGCGTAGTTCATAGTGATCATCATTAACTATTGAGTTTTCTAGAGAGAAGTCCCCCTGGATTCCTGGAACTCTGCTTGTGTTCATAGTAGCTGGCCAGATGCTCATCCTTGTAGTTCTCCTGGGGAAGCAAGCTCAGTGCAGGCAATGGGATTGATAAAAGTACTGCTGGAACTAATGGGTTCCTCAGTAGGCTCCCCACCTCCAGTCTTGTTACTTAGAGTGGCCTCAGATGTCCTTTTCCATCCCTCTCCCTTCTCGATGTTGTCCTGTTCCTGTTCAGATCTACCCAGTTTGTCCCAACAACATTATATAAGGTAGTGGGAGAGGGCTGGAGAATGAAGGTATCTTGGATTCCTGGACTCATAGTCACCAGCAATCCTGAAACACCTACTAAAAGTAGTGTGGGTAAAACATGACAGCAGCCACTCGCTCTGTTTGTGACCTGGTTTCTAATTAGGCCCAGATTAGTCTCTGCGCTTTCTTCTTTTCTTCAGGTCACCAAGGGCTTGGTTTTTCTCTTGTGGGTTTGTTAAAGCAAAGCTAACAACTTTATCTTCCTGCTCCAGATAGTAACAATGTGAGACCCTACTCTGGACTGAGAAGATTCCTATGATAAAAGAAATCTTTACAATTCTTTTAAGATAGAGTCCAGCTTGGGGAAGGTTTGGAAGACTGGCAATTTCTTCCCTACATTATCCTTCTGGTTCCCTGACACCCAGTCTGAACTACTTGCCTGAACTCAGTAGACCCAGATACCACAGATTAGCTGGAATGTTGACTGTTGTTCTCTAACTCATAATGTAGAGACATGAGCAATTTGTTTGTGTAATTTTTTAAAGTGAACACAAATGTGACATATAGGTCACTTATATGTTGATTTAAGTATGCTACAAGTGAGATGGGCTGGTGAGGTCAGCTTTTGGTTGACCTTCAGGCAGGAAAGTTGTCTGATACAATTTTCAACATCGAATAGTGTCACAAGTAGGAAAGAAAAGCTGTGTTTTACATTTGCTAAATTATGAAGGTGCCTAGTATATCTCTCTACTCTTCATTTTAACTCATCAATGAGACTTTCATTTCAAGAACTATGAATACTTTCCTATAATTTCTATTTGGTCCCTTCCCGAATGTCTTGTTGCTTTTCATAATGCTTTGTTTTTTCGATAAATATCTGAGTCAGATATTATCTGAGGATTTGGTCTTCTGAAGGCTTAATTGTGCTGGATGTTTAAAATTGGCCATCCCTAAGACTGGAAATTGCTGCTAACTGTTAGATAAAAATTGAGCTTGAGTTGACATCAGACCTGGATTTCAAAATTTCATTAACTCAGGAGCAGATGTGGATAAGGTTCTTAAGGTACTACTCTTTTTAGTGTGCTCCCCCTAGATAGAAAGACTTAGAAAAATCATTTGTTCTTTCACACTTCTTCTTCTTCTTCTTCTTCTTCTTCTTCTTATTATTATTATTATTATTAAATCATAATTGTGTACATTAGTGTAATCATGGGGCACAATGTGCTGACTTCATATACAATCGGATTAAAGGATAGAATACCTGCAACAGACGTTCCAGTTCAGAAAGGGGTGTGTGAGAGGGAAACATATCAGTCACTGTTCCACAGCAATCCTGGAATCAGCAAGGCAAATGTCAGTTTCTTGATTAGGGCTCAGTCTTGTACTTGGAAAGTTGTTGTTCTCCATGGCTCTTGTTCATCCTCTGGACTTCAAATCCTATGCTCTAAGTCATCCCCTCTTTTTTGTGTATTTATAGAGTGGACCATGTTTAAAACTGAGGACCCAGCTGTATCAAAGTTCATGGTCTGCCATTTTGTGCTGTCACTGTCAGCTACAATTGACATAATTTCTTTCAAAACTTAAAGAGATTTCCAGTGTGTCTTAATTTATAATCTTTACCACTAGACAAAAGGCACAGCAACACACCTGCTTGTGAGAAGCCCTTTGCTATCTTAGGTTTTCTGTAAGGATGAGGAGGAAACATCCTTCAGTTTCATGGAAGTCCCATCATTTAATGAAGAAGATCTTGGAGACGTCTTTTTAAGATCCATGAAGGGTTTTTGCAGCAGTTCTCAACCTGTGGGTTGCAACCCCTTTATAACTATGAAAATACATCGCAGCATGAGAAAGGTTGAGAATCACTGGTTTATTGTATGTTTTATAAGGTCTTTGATGCACCACTTAGCTTTTAATAATGTCTTCCTAAAAGATCTCATATTCTCACCTTAGACTTGAGTCTTGCCCTGAGATCTTTTCTTACTTGGAGAATCATTTGGAGGAAGAGCCTGGGGAAAGGAAATTGTTTTATTTTTGAACCCCCAAAGTCCTAGCTCCTTTATGGTTTCCCTAAATTCTTCCTGGAAACTGAATACTTCTCCTCCTCACTAGTTCATTTCCCTCACTGTGGATTTTTCTATAGGTAGTTAGACGAAGCAAATAGGCACCTCCAGCAGCCTCCCTCACACTTGGCATGATCGTTCTGAGAATCTACACATACAGTATGCCTGCATCTCACAAACAGGAAATAGAGTGAACAAACTGAATGTCTAAGAAAACACGTGGTCTGATTCTCTTTTATAAAGTTTAAAAACAGGCAAAACTAATCTACGTTATTAGAAATCAGGAGAGTGGTACCCATGAGGGACATGGAGGTGGCTTCTTGGGTGTTGGTAATGTTCTGTTTCTTAATCTTGGTGCTGATTACACAGGTTTATTCCCTTTGCTAAAATTTATGACACAGTATACTCATGATTTGTGTACTTTTAGCTATGTTGCACTTAAAATTTCTAAAAGTATCCTCTGGCAATTCTCCTGTCTCCTTCCCTCTAAATCTTTCATCACATTACTTGTTTGGGAACTGTCCCCATCAACATGTCCCCAAGGCCATGTGAACTGTACAGCTGTGCATGGCCCATAGTTAGAAGGCTCCTGCACTTGGTTTAAGGCTCTGCAGTGTCTGTGTAGACATTTTTCTTTCATAGTTAAATTTTACTTTTAAAAAAGATGCTATTGTTTTGGGACAGTTTACAGTTAATAGTAACATTTAAAGAAGGTATAGAGATTTCCCATATACCTCCTCTCTCCCCACCTCATTATCAACATCCCCTGAATGGTGCATTTGTTACAATCTATGAACCTGAATCAGTGCTTTGTTATCATTCAATGTCTATAGCTTACATTAGGGTTCATTCTTGGTGTTGTACATTCTATTAGTTTGGACATGTATCCTTCATTACAGTATCATACATATTTCTAGTTTACTGAGAGCTTTTCTTATCATGAATGGGTGTTGGGTATTGTCAAATGCTTTCTCTGCATATATTGAAGTGAGCATGTGATTTTACTTCTTCTTTACTTTTAGTTCCTTGAGGTGTATTGTTAGATTGTTTATTCGAAAGCTTTCTACTTTTTAATGTAGGTGTTCATTGCTATCATCTTCCCTCTTAGAACTGCTCTTGTTGTTTCCCACAGGTTTGGATAGCTTGTGTTGTGACTGTCATTTGTTTCAATACACTTTTTGATTTCCATTTTAATTTCTTCATTAACTCAATGGTCATTTAGAAGTATTTGCATAATTTCCATATATTTGTATAGTTTCCAAAGTTCCTCTTAGTCTTGATTTTTAGTTTTATTCCATTGTGGCCTGAGAAAATAGTTGATATACTTCTGATTTTTTGAGACTTGTTTTGCAGCCTAACATACAGTCTATTCTGAAGAATGTTCCATGTGCTGGTGGGAAGAATGTTCTTCTGTAACTGTTGGATAAAATGTTCTGTAGATGTCTGTTATGTTCATTTGGTCTCCAGACTCATTTAAATCCAATGTTTCCTTGTTGATTTTTTTTTTACAAAGTCATATACACATAGATCATGAATACATTAATGCATATGTGGGGTACAATGTGTTGATTTTTTAATACAATTTGACGTGCTTACATCGAACTAACTAATATAGCTTTTGCCTCATTTACTTGATTATGTTAAGACATTTATGTTCTACACTTGATGGATTTGACTTGTACACTTGCAATATGCTCCATAGATGTGGTCCTGCTGTTTACCCTCCCTCCATTAGCCTCCCCCCTCCCCTCCCTTCCCACTCCATTTCTCTCCTTCATCCTAGTCTATAGTTGTGTTCTATCTTTAATAAGAAAGTGTAAGTAAATATAAGTTGGTTTCATAGAAGTTTTGACTACAATGGATACTTTTCCCTCCATTCTTGAGATACTTTACTCAGGAGAATATTTTCCAGGTCCCTCCATGTAAACATAAAAGAGGTAAAGTCTCCATCTTTTTATGGCTGCATAGTATTCCATGATATACATATACCACAATTTATTAATCCATTCATGGGTAAATGGGCACTTGGGCTTCTTCCATGACTTGGCTATTATGAACTGATCTGCAGTGAATAATCTGGTGCACATATATTTTTTACAAAGTGATTTTTGGTCTTTTGTAGTAGAGGAATTGCAGGATCCAACGGCAGGCCAATTTTTAGATCCCTGAGTGTTCACTAAACTTCTTTCCAAAAGGAACATATTAGCTTGCATTCCCACCAGCAGTGGAGAAGTGTTCCCTTTTCTCCACATCCATGCCAACATCTGTAGTTTTGGGATTTTGTTATGTGGGTTACTCTTACTGGAGTTAGATGGTATATCTAAGTGGTTTTGATTTGCATTTCTCTAATGATTAATGATGATGAGCATTTTTTCATATGTCTGTAGACCATGTGCCTGTCTTCTTCGGAGAAGCTTCTGTTCAGGTCTCTTGCCCATAGTAAAGTGGGATCACTTGTTCTTTTCTCATTAATAAGTTTGAGTTCTCTGTGGATTCTGGTTATTAGACTTTTGTTGGAAATGTAACCTGTAAATATCCTCTCCCATTCTGAGGGCAGTCTACTTGTTTTACTTACTGTGTTCTTGGCAGTGCAGAAGCTTTTTACTTTGATCAGATCCCAGTAATATATTTTTGGTATTGCTTCAATTGCCCTGGGGGTCCTCTTCATGAAATTTTCTTCCAGGCCAATTTCTTCAAGTGTTTCTCCTGCACTCTCTCCAAGAATCTTTATGGTTTCATGTCTTAGGTTTAAGTCTTTTATCCAGTGAGAGTCAATTTTTGTTAGAGGTGGAAGATGTGGGTCCAGTTTCAGTCTTCTACAAGTCACCAGCCAATTCACCCAGCACCATTTGTTAAATAGGGAGTCTTTCCTCCAATTTATGGTTTGTTTTTGTTTTGTTTTGTTTTTGTAGAGATAGAGTCTCACTCTATTGCCCTTGGTAGAGTGCCATGGCATCACACAGCTCACAGCAACCTCCAGCTCCTGGGCTTAGGCAATTCTTTTGTCTCAGCCTCCCGAGTAGATGGGACTACAGGTACCCACTACAATGCCAGGCTATTTTTTTTTGTTGCAGTTTGGCCAGGGCCGGGTTTGAACCTGCCACCCTTGGTATATGGGGCTGGCACTTTACTCACTGAGCTACAGGCACTGCCCCCCAATTTATGTTTTGATAGGCTTATCAAAGATCAAATGATGATAAGTGTCTGGATTCATCTCTTGCTTCTCAATTCTGTTCCATACATCTACTTCTCTATTTTTGTGCCAGTACCATGCTGTTTTGATCACTATAGATTTATTGTATAGTCTGAAGTCTGGTAGTGGGATTCCATCTGATTTGTTGATTTTTTTTATCTAGATGACTAATGCTGAGAGTAAGGTGTTGAAATCCTCCAATATTATGGTTTTAAAGTCTATCTTTTTACTTAGAACTAGAATATTTGCTTTAAGCTGATGCTTCAGTGTTGGGTGTGATTAAGTTTGTGAACTCATCCTAGAGTTAGTGCTACCTACTTCATTTCTGAATATCACTATGGTTACCTTCGAAGTAATGCCCTTGACCATCTGGTAACCGTAGTGATATTCAGCAATAAGGTATGTAGCACTTTTTCTAGCATGAGTTTGCAAACTTACTTGTCTGACTTCATCATACATATTTAGAATTTTTATGTCCTTTTGCCTTCTTAATCCACTTATGATTATAGAATGACTTTCTTTGACGTTTTTCTTTTTTTTTATTGTTGGCTTAAAGTCAGCTCTAAATGATGAAAGTATGGCTACTCCTGCTCTGGTTTATTTGTATCTTTTTTTTCTGGAATTTTTTTCATCTCACTGAACTAAACTTCTTTAGAATCAAAATTTCAATTGTCTGGGATTGCATGAATTTCTCTTTGAATGGGATCTGTTGCTAAAGACTTATATTCTTTTGCAATTGTCATATTTCCTTGCTTTTTCAAGTTTTCTGTGCATCTTGTAAAATAGTTGCTTTTTCCAATTTTTTTTGAATTTGCTTTTAAGGTCAAGGACTTTTTCCTGAAGATTTATCTGCTGTTGGTTGGATAGAGTACTTTGGCTCTGATTCTGGATTGGTACAGTTGTATAGTAGGATTTCTTTGGCTATAGACAGTATCTGTGGTATCTCTGATTTCCTTAGTGGTTTAGGGTAGATTTGTTAGAGGAGGCTGTGGTGAAGCTTTTATGGGGACCAGGATGACAGGTAGGCTAGTCATGGGGCTCCAGTGTGGGCAGCAGTGGGCTATGTGACTGTCCCTGGGTTCTAGGATGTTGTACACTGACATTAATGTTAGAAAGCTCAGGCAGATTGAATCTTGGGCCTCCAGGTGGTTTTCTCAGATGCCAGGAATGGCAATTGTGGACCAGGCAGGTGGAACAGTAGATGTGGCTTCAGTTATGGTACTAGCAGTTGTAGTACAAACCTCCAAGGACCCAGGGAGTTAGGGCTGGTATTGTCAGTGGCTGTGATGGGTTGGGCAGGCCAGTTTCCAGGCCCAGAGATGACACATATGAGTGGTGCCAGCTGTGGTTGTAGTGGCAGGAGGAGTGTACCTGACCTCAGACCCCAGGAGGAGTTCTCAGGTGTTTCTGAGGGGGGCTTGGCAGTCCCCACACCCTTGGATGGCATACTCAGATGTTAGGGGGTTGGAGCTAGGCAGAGCTGTGCCCTCAGCACTTACCCCCATCATGGTGCATTAAGACCTTAGCTATGGTATGCAAGGGTTCCATAGCAGTTTATAGCTGTGGTAGAAATAGGCAGTGGAATTTGTCCTTAGGGATGTATGAGAATGTGCTGATACTCCTCTGCAGGGGTTTGGAGTTGCTGCTCATGATTGGAGCTTAGAGCATGGAGTTGCTGCTCAGCCCTGGTTGCTGAGCAAGATAGTCTGATGTGGTGGGGCTTTTAATGTGCTGCTATGTTGTCAATGCCCAGGACTTAGGGCTTTCAGGATCCATGATGAGCTCTCTCTCTGGAGTAATGCCTTTGCATAGTTTCCAGGGAGCTTCCTATGTTAGTCATGGAGTCCAGGAGGGTTGGAGTTTTCCTGTTGCTAGAACTGTAGGAGTCAATGGTGGGAAAGTAGATTGCTGGGGTCTCTCACTTACCTACTTTTCACACTGAGGAGCCTCTACTGGATCCTCGCCAATCACTGCCAGGCAGGCTTCTTGCTGCCTTCCCTTTCCCAGGTTTAGGTG
This sequence comes from Perodicticus potto, assembly GCA_963574655.1. Taxonomy (NCBI): domain Eukaryota; kingdom Metazoa; phylum Chordata; class Mammalia; order Primates; family Lorisidae; genus Perodicticus; species Perodicticus potto. The sequence goes on from CAUYRH010051277.1 coordinate 26,413, forward strand.
TTTTCTGTCACTTCTCTGTTAAATTCCAATGTGTCTCTTGGATGATCTATTAAAGTGTAATTGTTTACTCATTATTTTGGTTCTTAGTTCTGGAGGCAATTAAGAGATGCCTCTACTCAGCCATTGTGAAACTCCTCTTATTTTATTCCTTCTATTTACTTTGAATTTAGTTTGCTCTTCTTTTTCTAGGTAGAGACTTAGACTGCTAGTTTTATATTTTCATTCTTTTCAAATATGTGAATTCAATGCTATAAATTCTTTTGTAAGCACTGCTTTCACTGTATCCCACACATATTTTAGAAAATCATTATTTGTTCATTTATTTAGGCATAGAGTCTCACTGTCTTGCCCAGGCTGGAGTGCAGTAGCCCAATCATAGCCTACTGTAACCTCAAACTTGGAGGCTTAAGCCATCCTCCTGCCTCAGCCCCTTGAGGAGCTAGGACTATAGTCTCCTAAGCAGCTGGGACCACAGTGCCCACTATTTTTTTGTAGTGACAGGGTCTTTCTATGTTGCCCAGTCTGGCTTTGAACTCCAGGTCTCCAGTGATCCTCTTGACTCAGCCTCCCAAAATGTGGAATTACGCATTTGAGCCACACCATGCCTGGCTGTCCCAAAAATTTTGATAAGTATTTTTTTCATTTTCACTAAGTTCAAAATATTTTTAAAATTCTCTTAAGATTTCTTCTTTGGGAGGCTGGGCACGGTGAGACTGGGGAGAGAGGACTTCAGGCATCTCTGGTAGGCGGGATCTACCCAGGAACTTCCCCTTGGGGACACAGGGAGACAGCATGAGGCTTCTGGACACCCTGAGGAAGGCAAAGGTGGTGGAGACTGAGCAAGTGTTTGCATCTGTTCATTCAGTCTGATCCTGTCGGCGGCTGTGGGTGGGGCAACAGTGGGACTGCAGGCTAGAAAGGCCATGCCTGTGAGCTGTTTGGGTTTCTTTTGGACTTGGCACTCAGTTGAACTGCCTTGGGAGAACTTGGGCAGGAGTGTGGGGGGTTGTGAATGTTGCCTGGGGCCCCAGACTAGGCCACTGAGTCAGACAGAGCTGCCAGTATTTGGTGGTGGGCTGTGTGGAGCCATTGTGGGAGAACTGCCCTGGCAAGCTCCACCCTCAGGGTTGCAGAACAGGCATCGGGCAGGAGCGAGTAATCTAGTGACTGAGCAGCTTAAAGGCGGGGACTGAGACACCTCATAGCCTTAGCCCTCAGGGGCATAGGGCGAGATTGGTTTTGGCACACAGGGTAAGTGGATAGCCACTCAAGTAGTGATCCCAGCCACAGTGCTTTCCTGGGAAAGCTTCTGCCTAGCCCAAGTTTAGCAATTTAAAGTGTCTCCTAAGTAGGCTAAGGAGGATTTAAGCTCTCCACCCTGCTGGGTTTGAGAAATCATTAGAAACACAGGATCACTCCCTACAAAGATCTAGTAAAAACAGTGATTCTGCCAGGGTCTTATCTGGGAGAGACACCTCCCCAACTCCGAAGACAGTCATAGGCAACAGTGAAAAATAATCATGAGGTGGAATCAACAGAAAAACTCTGGCAATATGAATAACCAGAGTAGGTCAACTCCCCCAAGGAATGACAAGGTAGAAGAAGCACAAGATCCCTTGCATAAGCAAATGGCTGAGATGTCAGAAGTTGAATTCAGAGTCTGGATAGCAACTAGGATCAGCGCAATGGAGGAAAAGATG
>CAUYRH010051278.1:0-81886 GCA_963574655.1 Perodicticus potto
GCGCGCGCGCGCGCCCGGCGCGCGGCCCGCGCGCCCCCCCCGCGGCCCCCCCCCCCGGGCGCGGGGGGCAGGAACAGCGAGAGCGCTGGGGGAGGAACAGAGAGAGAGAGAGAGACAGGGAGAGAGGGGGAGAGGAACAGAGAGAGAGATGGGGGAGGAACAGAGAGAGAGAGAAGGAGAGAGGGGGAGAGGAACAGAGAGAGAGAGAGAGAGAGAGGGAGAGAGGGGGAGAGGAAAAGAGAGAGAGAGGGAGAGAGGGGGAGGGGAAAAGAGAGACAGGGAGAGAGGGGAGAGGAAAAGAGGGAGAGAGGGGGAGAGGAAAAGGGGGGGACAGAGGGGGAGAGGACAAGAGAGAGAGAGAGAGAAATAGGGAGAGAGGGGAGAGGAAAAGAGAGAGAGAGCTTTTGCACTCTTTGGTAGCTCTACATTATAGACACTAATCCTGTGGGATCAGGACCCCAATATTATGACCTCAGTTACCTTAATTACCTCCTAAGACCCTGTTTCCAAATGCAGTCATACTGGTGCTTAGGGCTTCAACATACCAGTTTCAGGGAGACACAATTCCATACATAGTAAGCTCCTAAATTAATAATATTTTTGTATACATGACTGTACATTTTTATTACTCTATACTTTTTCTCCTGCAGTCACTCTGTGGCGTGGTGTGCGTGCTGTAGGTAACTTGGTGGGCATGCGCTGTGGCTGCTGAGAGGATTGAGCTTGGGTAGCTGCCTTTACTAATCCCGTAACGTTGGATTGGTTGCTTTTCCTCTCAAAGCCTGTTTGTATTAGCCAAGTGAAGATAACCATCATAGCTATACTAAAAAGTTTTGGGCAGGCATGCATAGTAAGGGTGGAATAATTAACATCTTTTAATATAAAATTGCCCTTAAAGACACATAATTTTTTCCTTTAGGTAGTAGTGATTTTAAGCAACTAATTTCTTGAAATTTTTTACCAATATGCTGGTTCTTTCCAAATCTTAGGATAGGGAGGAGAGGGGAGAGGAGAGGGTGGGTGGAGGGAGAGTAATCTGTGGGACCACACCTACGGTGCATCTTACAAGGGAACATGTGAAACTTACTAAATGTAGAATATAAATGTCTTAACACAATAGCTAAGAAAATGCCATGAAGGCCTTCTTAACCAGTTTGATGAAAATATTTCAAATTGTATATAAAACCAGCACATTGCACCCCACGATTGCATTAATGTACACAGCTATAATTTAATTTAAAAAAAAAGAAAAAGAAAAAATAAAAAGTATTTCTGTAAAAGCATTTCAAACATGTATATTCTTACTGGCAATGACAATTGAGGAATACATATATAAGGAAATAATGTATGTGCCAGCAAAGCTTTAAAAGCTTCCGGGTGGAAAGTCTATAGTGAAAGGATGGAAAGGGTGAGCACTACAGATGTAAAAGGATTAATAATAATAATAGGAATAGCTGTCAATTTTATTTTATTAATAAGTTCAACTTACAAATAAACAAAATAAGGCACAGAGAGGTTATTAAAGGAAGCCACCCAGTTCATACACCGCCAGAGAGGTGAGATTAGAACACAAGGAATATGACTCCAGTGCATACACACTAAAGAATTATGGTTGGTCATTTGGAAGGTGAAATTGGCCACTTCAGCAGGACAATGTTCTTTTTTTTTTTTTTTTTTTTTTTTTGTGAGACACACTAGGACATGCTGCCCCTTGTTTATTGTCACCGTAGCTAGAAGTGTATAATTTAAATTTTTTTTTTTATCTTTTCTTTTTATTGAATCATATCTGTGTACAATAATTCAGTCATGGGGTACAGTGTACGGGCTTCAGATACAATCAAAGATATTTTCATCAACCTGATTGTGATAACATTCAAGAGACTGTCTCATTACTTTGTGAGAACAATTTTGATCCGTATTTAGAAGTTTTCTCCTAACCCTTCAAATATGTACCACAGGTGTGATCCCGCCCTCTATCCTCACTCCCCCACCCTCCCTCTCCCTCCCCTTCCCTCCCTCTCTTTAGCAAAGTGTCTCTAGAATGGAAGAAAAAGTATCCAATGTATATATCCCTATTATGAGGCAAATTTACATCTTTCAAGTGTAGGCTACAACCCACTTATTGCACAAGAAGATAGGGAAAGGGGAGAGGGAGGGAATACTTCGTTTTATATGGAATCAGAAAACACCTCGAATAGCCAAGACATTACTCAGAAATAAAAACAAAGCAGGAGGAATCACGCTACCAGACCTGAAACTCTACTATAAATCAATAAAGCTTTCTTCTTTTTTCTTTTTTTGAAAAAAATTTTTTATTAAATCATTTGTACATAGATCATGAATACATTTATGCCATTATAGGATTCAATGTGTTGATTATTTGTACAAATTGGAGTGCTTACATCCTACTAATCAACAAATGCAAAATATTAATAGCAAGTGAAAATGTGTGTGAAGGGAAAGATCTTTATTTTTTATAAATCTAAAAGTAATCTAAAAATCTAAGTCCCAAAGGAGTAGGGCTCCAGCCCCATATGCCGGAGGTGGTGGGTTCAAACCCAGCCCCAGCCAAAAACTGCAAAAAAAAAAAAAAAAAAAAAAAATAATAAAGCTTTTGAACATGTATTGATCATGCCTTCACATGCCCATATGTTCTTATTTCTCTTGGATATATTTATAAAATAAGATTTTCTGATAAGTTACCATATAACTTTGTAAGAAACTTACAAAATAAAATATTTTCTATTTCTCAATGGATGAGTGTTCCAGGTGTTTCATAACTTTGCCAACACTTGTTAGTATTTATCTTTTAAATTTTGGCTATTCTAGTGTATGTTTTAGGGTACCTGCTCCTAGTTTTAAGTATAATGTTATCGAACTTCTTTTCATAAGTAAGTTGGATCTCCATGTATTTTATATTATAGTATATCTGTTCAAAACTTGTAACCATTTTTGAAGCAAGTCCTTTGTTTTATCATGAATATGATTTACTACAATTCTTTGTATTTTCTGGATACCAATTCGTTGTGAAATATGTTTACATATTATAAATATTTTCTTCTCAAGTATACCTTGCCTTTTTAATTTTTTATTTATTTATTTTTTGAGACAGAGTTTCATTCTTAACCTGGGCTACAGTGCCCTGACCTCAACCTAGCTCACAGCATCCTCAAACTCCTGGGCTCAACAATCTTCTTGCCTTAGCCTCTTAAGTATCTGGGACTGCAAGCACACTTCATCAGGTCTGGCTAATTTTACTAGTTTTAGAAGCAATAATTTACTGCAATCTAATTTTTGCTCATGGTATGAAATAAACATCAAGTCCCACACATCACCCTAAATTTCAAACATATTTGAGCAGCATTTGTTGAAAAGACTATTCTTTTCTCATTGGGATCGCTATTGAAAATAAATTGATGATATATATGTGAGTTTCTTTCTGGTTTGTCTACTCCCCACCTTTTTGCCTCATGGCTCCAAGATGGCTTCCACAATTCTAAGTATTATATCTTCACATGGTTACAGCCAAAGGCAGAAAGCAAGGGATAACTAGAGTAGTAAAAAAGAGATTTTTGTCATGAGCCCCTCTCCTTTTAGGAGAAAAGCATTTTTCCCCCATGAAGCCATTTGGTAGCTTGCCTTTATGTCTTACTGTCTATAATTAAGTGACTAGCTTCTGCTAGCTGCAAGAAAGGCTGGAAAAGTGATTATCTGGCTTTCTAGCCTCTATAGTTACATGTAGATGAAGCAAAAGGTACTGGCATATACTACTCAGGAAAAATGTGTTGAGTGGGTAAATGAAACATTTGTTCAAAGTACACTAGAAGTGAGCATGATCTCATGAGTCACTTGATGTTCAACATTGGGTGCAATTTTTTTATCCCTCTTTGACACCTGAAGCTTAAAAAGTCCCCAAACGATAAAGCTAGGGAAGTGCTGAAATCTGACTCAGGTGTCTGCTCTTAGAGTCTGAGCCATTTTTAATTTTACGAATGTAGCATTTCTTCTTCTTCTTCTTCTTTTTTTTTGGCTGAAGCTGGGTTTTGAACCCACAACCTCCGGTATATGAGGCCTGCACCCTACTCCGTTGAGCCACAGTCACAGCCCCAAATGTAGCATTCCTGTAAGATGTTCTGAACTCCAATTCTGAGCCCTCACTCCTGGTTTGAAATTCATGCCAGGCAGACCCTTGCTGAGCTTCCACTTCTGTTGAAGCAAGAGAATTCTTGTGAGACAGAAATTCTAAACTCTTCAAACTGTTCAGAATTTTAGTTCATAGTTGCTTTATTCATTATTATTAGTCAATTATAACATATTTCTGGCATCAGCCAGGGATTTATTCAGTGCAACTCACTGTGGTTACTCATGCAATTTGGTTTTAATTTTGTAAACAGTGTCTAGTTGCTATGGCCAAAAGAAGGGTGTGGGTTTATACATAAGAAAATATAGTGTTCTGGTTGCATCATGCCATAGCTGCAAAATATGGCTTTGCTCATCACATGATGGTGCTGACAGCTACATTGCAATGGCCATTGAATTATAACCACTCACACAAAGGGAGAGATAAAAGGCATCAGTAATATGTGACATATGACACACACACACACACACATACACACATATGGGGTTCAAATGCAAGCCCCCAACAAGCTCAGAGCCACACCTACCACACAAACACAGTCATACCCAGAGCCCTAGTTTTGTCATTCCATCACATGCAATCCCTTTTATTTCTTACTTTTCTTGTTACTGATAAAATTCAGGCAAGTATGATTTCAATTTGAATACTGTCTTCCAAGCCAAAAATATAAGAAGTAAGATAATGGACAGAAAAAATAAACTGTTTATTGTAACTGAAATAATAATAACAATAATAAAGCAACTCCTTTCATATCCCTAAGGCTTTTCAAAGGATGCATTTTCAGAAGTAGAAAGCTAAGGCTTGGTACACTGTTGTGAGTATAGAAGACATGGGAGTGAAGATTGGAGAAAGAACTTTGCTCTGTGAGACTGTGACAATAGACACTATTCTTCTCACCTTAAGAACTCATATTCTTTGCTGTATAGCATTGCAGTAACCTCTCACAATGGATGGGTTCTTCAACCCTGCTCTTGAACTTTAAGACTTGATCACTGTGCCTTATTTTGAACAACAGGATGTTAAAAAATTAGAAAATTAGAAGTAAATTCAGATTTTCCAAATATTCTTGCCTACTTCTGCTTCATCACTTTCTCATCTGCACATGCCCTGAGAACACAGGCCAACCTGCTAGGACCAGAGCCAGGATGCCCAGTTGTTCTGGCCAAGGCCATCATTAACCAGCCGACAGCTGGCTGACCCCCAATCTGCAGCTGACAGTTGGCGTTTGAGTGAACCCAGCTGAGACTTGAAGATCCATGCAGTTGCCCCACAGAATAGAGAACAATAATCTGCATCATTTGAAGCCACTGAGTTTGAGGGTGATTTGTGGCAATCAATGACTAAAAGACACTGCAGGTTATAGATCTGAACCTTATTCCCTGAATTCCTGCTTTCAAAGGAATGATTATTTACCCCAATACTCCTGGCTTACAGAGGGGAATCTGAGGAGTGCTGTGACTGAGTCATTTAAAGTTATACAGGTGAGAGGAAATACTGCTATTAATTTTAAAGATTGGGTCAATCTTTAATTTTTAAGAATATATTCTAAGAATAGAACATACTTTTTAGCATGAGATAAAAAACACAGACGTTCTTTCTGTGGTTTCTGGGTCTCAGGAAGAATTTTATAAATTTATCTCTAAGTGAGATACAGAGTGGTATTGACTCAGGTCTCTCCACCCCAGAGGGATGTCTTCCGGTCCAAACCTAGACCTCTGCCAAGCTCAGTTTTCCCACCCACACCCCCTTCTCTCTAAAGCAATCAATAAAGGGTCTTTACTCTCTCCTCTTTCACCCTTGCTAGTCAAGTCTCAGCCTCATAGTCTTTCAATAATTATACTCCCATCATTCTCATACAGTACCTAGGTAGAGGCCCTTCTCCCTTCAACTGGGCTCCAAAATAGATGGGACACTTTCCAGGCACAGAGAATGAAAAGATAATACTGCACACATTCCTGGTATTGCCCATCCATTTATCCCACCACTCTCAGCTAAAATGGTTCATCCCCTCTCTCCCTTCCTCAAGCCCTGCCACCTCCTGTTACTTCCATTCCTCACCTTGAACATCAAAAAAGGTTGTTTCTATTTTAAGAATAATCCAAATACTATGCCCCAGAGCATGTATTCTCTGCTCCAAGTCTCCCCACTTTCCATACCCATCCCATATTTTGTCCATACCCAACCCATATTTTAGTATCTACCTACAGAATAGTAATAAATGTAGGATTGGTATGTTTTACCAGAAAGTAGTATCCTGCTGCTCTCCAAATTTGCACCAATTTGGGACACATGGTAAATGATGCATGCATTATGGGTCAGCACTTGTATTATTTGTTGTTTGGATGATTATACTTTGATTATTCTTGAGGAACCAAGACTCAAAGACTACATCTCTAGCACATGTTGTGATGTGGTATTGGCTAGGGCCAAGATCTAAACCCTGAACCCTTGACATCTTAAGTCAATGTCCTTAATATTACACCCCAGAACTCTCATCAAAGTCATGATATTTGAAAAATATTTAACACAAGAACATCATCAGGGCTTTGAATGACAGTAATCTTTACTGGGATGAAAGAAGACCTACTTCACAAAGAATACCAGTCCCAAGTTATACTCATAACCACCACAAGGATGGCTTCCTGTCTAAACCTAGACCTCTGCCAAGCTCAGCTTTCCTACCCAGACCCCCTTCTCTATAAAGCAATCAAAAAAGGTCATTAATCTCTTCTCTTTCACCCTAGCTAGGGTTGTGAACATAACTTGAGACTGAGCCTCTACAGCCACAGTTTGACTGGTTCTCTCCTGCTTTGCTGCTCCATGACTGTCAATGGGTCTTCTTCTCCATGACTCTGAAGCCATCTCTATGCTCAGAAATAAAAATCAAACCAAAACACAATTTAAAAACTAACTTTCATCCCTCACTTAACAATCTTTCTTCCTCCTGTCCTACATAGACCAAGAGATCAAACTGCCTCCACCCCAGGGGAGGAGAATTGAGAAAAAAAGGATTTTATTTGGTTGATCATTCTACATATGAGTACTGAGTTGCATTTCTTGAACATTTCAGAGCAATCTCAACCACAGAGACATTTGCAGCTTCTGTAGTCATTCCAGCCTGATGAATGCATATGCATATAGTGCTTTAGGCAGTTTATGTTACCATGTGATAAAATATATATTTAAAATGCTTAATATGCATATTAATTGCCACATAGATGGCAGTGACTTTATAAAAGCAATTAAATTCCTTTGTGTGAAAGCCATTTTTGAGAATTCTGAAGAAAACTATCTGTAACACATGCTTTCTTTTAATTCCATATGCTGTAAACAAATCCTTCCATATCATGGAATGATGACTGTCCATATTTCAGGTTTTGCATCATATAAATATAAATCATCAGTCCTCCCACGCAATGTCCTTTTTATCTCATGCCCTAACTTTCTAAGTACCCAAATGCAGAGCTTTTTATGTATTGAATTCAAGTTCAGAGTAGATTTTAAGGTCAGATTAGGAAACAAAGAATTCTTGAACTCCAGACACAGTACTAAACACTTTCATATAGATTATGCTTATTTTTATTATTTACTTAAAAAGCCTCTGGGGAAGATATTACTATTTCTGTTTTATTCATGCAGAAAGTCTAAGGGACTGCTATGTAGCCATCTGACTTTTTTATTATCATTCAAACCCCAGAAAATGCAATTCTGTAGATCACATTGTGTCTACTCCAGTCAATTTTCTCTAGTGAATGCGTTATAAAGAAGGACACCTTAACAAGGATTGGGGCCTATATCTTTCAGATTTCTCCAGGGAAACAGAATCAATCACACACACACACACACACACACTTATTTATTTCAAAGAATGGGTTGGTGTAAAGGTGAAGAACGACAAGTCTGAAATCCATAGGGCAGGATGGCAGGCTAGAAACACATGCATTATTCTTTTCCAAGAAGTTCAGTTTTTGCTTTTAAGACCTTCAACTAATTAGATGAGGCCCACCTACATCACCAAGGGGAACCCCATTTACTTAAAGTAAAATGTTTGTAGATGTTAATGACATTTGCAAAATACCTTCATAGCACCACCTATATTCTTATTTGACTAAATAATTGGGTGCTATAATTTTGCCAAGTTAAAACTAACCATGACAGACCCCAAATGAAGGAGCCTAAATTTTCAATTCTCAGAATAAGTCCCTTCAGGTTTAGGATAAGCCCTGAAAGATCACATCTCAATCTGGTCAAATTTTATGTAAAATGTACAAACAAACTAATCCCAAAGAACAATATTATTCATATATTTGGATGTTTTAATAAAGAATTTTTTGAATATCTACTTAGAAGCCCAGCAGTGTTTTGATTAAAAATGGGAAGTCAAGGAGTACAGAATTATAAGACATTCTCTGTCTTCAGATAAATCTGAGTTTAATTGAGGAAATAAGAAAATTGCATTAAAGAAAAACTGGCTATATATACTTTAATTTAGTCCTTATGGTCAGTGAATAAAATTTGTGATTTACCTCTTTTAAGAATTTGTGGAGGTTTTCTTTATTACTCATTACATATCCAAATATCAGGAAAGTTTATAAGTATTTTAACAAAACTTACTTTGGTTTGTTAAACATATACATGTTCATGTATCTATATGTATATGTCTGTATGCAGATGTACATACATACATGTGCATACATACATATGTGTTTTATGTGACATCTTAATTGCACTAATTAAATCTTCTATTTTCATATTTATGCACATATCTCTACTTATATTTCTGAAAAATATTAACATCACTTACCATGACTATACATTTGTTAATTTTTTTCCTCGAATTCTTGATAGTTTTGCTTCATATTTCTGAAACTGTACTGTTAGCAACATAAAGGTCTATGCCTGTTGTATCTTCTTGATATGTTAATATTATATTTTATTCATATAAAATATCCCACTATGTACTTTGAACTATCTTCCATATTAAATTTTTTAGCCATACTTCACCCCACTAGCTAAGGAAATTCTTACTATATCAAACTACTATGTTTTGCGTTGGTTCATTACAGATACTTTTTGTGGCACTTGATGACTAGCACAGTGTGTATATGAGAATGTAAAAATAAATATCTTCATACTAATTTATTTGATTTTTCTCTGATATATCTTCTCTGCAGTTTTATTTCTAAATTTTTTATGCTCCTTTAACTATATTAAGTATTATCTTTAAGTCAAATTTTCTTTTTGTATTTTCTTTTATATTTTAATTCTGTCACCATCCTTCTCTTTTTAAAGATAAATTTAACTTATTCACAGTTATTGTAATTACAAATATATTTGCATTTATTACTGTAACTTTTTTCTTTGTACTATATCTTGCTGTTTTATTTTAATTTCCATTTCTTATTTTTTATGAATTTTTTCAGCCTATTAATTTTTATGCTTCTTTCCATGAAACAACTTACTATGTAGTAGTTTGTATACATCTCCTATGTTGTAGCTCAAAAAAATTGTTTCAGAAAAATTTGGCATAAACCCTGGTATCTCTTGGTACCAGCAGGACTGAGATCTATGAAGGAACTTAAGAATTGCTGAGGTCCCTGTAACTCAGAGATATGATGTACATTAAAGGATTCTTAATTGTTCCTGTACCCATGACCTTTTCAATGTGATATTTGAACTCCTTCCATGAACAGTCTAGGGTTTCTTCCAGCCGCATGATTTGCTTTGTCTCATAGGTCAGCGTTTGTCACAAGAACAGAGATAGGAAAAAGTGGTTGTATATTTCTCTTTCTTTTTTGCTCCTCAACCTTTTTTTATAACAACATGTTCAATCTAGACTGTTGGAAGATAAATCACCTATGGTAGTTGTCTCATTTGGTACAGACAAGTCTATTCAGGATCAACCTAGACACAGGGACTCTCAGACTTGTGAGAGACCATCCAAGATAAGTATAACTGTCCAAAACTAACATAACTAGAAATAAAGTAACTATATATAGAATATTGAGAAAAACTTCACCGCACTACCTAAGAAAATTCTTACTATATCAAACTACTATGTTTTGAGGTGGTTCATTACAGATAATTTTTGTGGCACTTGATGACCAGCACAGTATGTATGAGAATGTAAATATGTCGAGACGTTGTAAAAGGATCAATGTCTCTAAAGATATCATGGAGAGCCATTCCAAATACTAAAACAGAACTTAGATAATGATATTATGGTTTTATGAGATCAATTCTTTTTTTTTTTAAATACATGTATTTTATTATTCTTCATTACATTATCCGCCCCCCCCACTCCGTGGTAAGACAGAATTGATTTACAGAAAAGAATACAGAAAACACCAAAGCTCCTGGTAGAGGGAGAGATTTCAAGTGGGGAGAGAGATGCTCTCTCCGTTCCTCTCCCAGTCTTTCCCCATCTCCTCTAGGCCTCTAGCCTCAGGGTATATATAGATGTATGGGTTCCTTGGGCAGGAAACGAATGAATACAGTCCCTTCCACCAGGGGCAAGGTGAATGAGTGTATCAATGAATGGACACAGTCCATCCATGGAATTCAGGCCTAGGAAATTCACAAGAAACTGACCTAGGCATAGGAAATGGGGGTTCCACACTTAGTCCCAAGTGTAAAGTGAAGGAGACACCATTTTTAAATTATTTTTAAAATAATTGTGCTATAGTTCTAGTGCTATAGTTGTGTTTCATTTTTCATTCTTTTTCACTAATATAATGACTAATTGACATTGCATAGTGTCTTAGTCAGATTAGGCTGTTATAATAAAAATACCACAGACTGAGTGACTTAAACAACAGAAATTTATTCTTCACAGTTCTAGAGCTGGGAAGTCCAAGATCAAGGTATCAAGCAATTTGGTTCTTGGTGAGGCCTCTCTTTCTGGCGTGTAGACATACTGTATCCTCACATGGCAGAGAGAGAGAACAAAAAAGCTCTCTGGTGTTTCTTCTTCTAAGGACACCAATTCTATCATAAAAACTCTGCCTTCATGACCTCATCTAAACCTAATTTCTCTATCCAAAACCCCACCTCCAGGGGCTATTACATTGGGGGCTGGGGCTTCAATGTATGGGTTTGGGGAAGGTAAACATAAATGTTCAGTCTGATTCAATTAGATAGCTGAAATAACAGATTAATAATCTTTACTGGGTATAGATACTGTCCTAGAACACATCAATACAAGCTTTATTATTTTATGGGTTAAATGAGGCCTCTTCTAGGATGTTTTGGAATGGAAATAGCACTTATAAAATAAGTTCATTAGTGTACATGCACTAAGAAATTTCTTTAACCCCCACCATAAAAGAGACAGATATTAGAATAGCAAAGCTTAAAATCCTGTGTTTAGGTGACAATAGATACTCCCAACCCCCAAATATGAATGGGACTCAGAATGAACAGTATCAAGACCCATATGTTATCAGCAATCGTGAGTGGATGTGAGGGGGCCATGTGATGACCAGAGAGCTGGAATATCACAGAATCCCCCAAAGCACACACTGGAGAATGAGTTGGGCCATCTGAGGTCAGCTGGGGAGGCTCAGGAGGGACTGTGTAAGTCCTGTGGGCTCCAGTTTACTGTTGAGGGCAAGTGGAGTGAGCATTGAAATGTTTTGGTCTCTATGAACTCTGAAAAGTTATACAATGAGATTCCCTTCTAGGACAAAACTCTGCTCTGGGAAAAAACAAACAAAAAAATCTTGCTGGGAGTAAAATCCAAGTCAAGTTGGAAAAAAAGATGGAAAGGAAAAAGAAGGTCAAAATAAGAATGAAGAAGAAATTAGGAAGAGACACAGGATAGGCAGAGCTCAGGAAATACAAGATGAGTGTTGTTTACTTTGTGAACACACCAGAAGAGGAAGCATGACAGCCATTAAGCTCGAAGAACCATCCAGCCTTACTCGTTTCCCCTGAAAATGGCCAACAGAAAAAAAAAACAGTCAAATCCCACACAGTAGAAATAGAGACTAAGATCAGACCGACTTCCCCGAGGACAATGAATACATACTAGAAAGACACTCCCACAAATCAGATGAAAATGATAGCCTCATATTTCAGAATGAACTACATGAAATTTCAGAAATAATAGGAGTTATGAAGACCAACCTAGATCAAAATTTGAAAAATTCAGACACAAGATGTTTGGGAAGTAGAATGATTTCAAGAGAGAGATGATAGAATTCAGGAAAGAATTTAGAAATAAAAGATTGAAGTACGTTAAAAATAAAGACTACACTAGAAGCAACACAGAGTTAATAAATATAAAAGATACTGCCTTAAGAAAATACGAGTTGAAGTAGAATGAATTTGAAGTATTTCTTCTTTTTCTATTGTCTATAAGTTTTGGCATGATCTTTTTTTGGAAATTATCTTCTCTTTATTTTTTTTCTTTTATCTAGTGGTTTTATTTATTTATTTTTTTATTAAGTCATTTGTACATAGATCATGAATACATTTATGCCATTATGGGATTCAATGTGTTGATTATTTGTACCAAAATTGAAGTGCTTACATCCTACCAATCAACATAGCCTTCACCTCATTTACCCAATTACAGCGTTAAGACATTTGTGTTCTACACCTGATAGATCCAACTTGTACCTGCCATATGCTCCGTAGGTGCGGGCCCCCTACTGACCCTCCCTCTATCGACCCACCCCGTTCCCTTTCCTTCTCCCCCCTTCCCTCCTTCATCCTAGGCTATAGTTGTGTTTCATTTTTCATTCTTTTTTATTCATAAATATTAGTTGTCTATTTAAAAAAACAAAGTAAATAAGAGAGTAAAAAAACCCCAAATTTTAGATATGTTGAAAAATAAAATCAAACCTGAAACGTTTGGTACTTACAATAAATCATGAAAGAATTACTTGTGCTCACATTGAATGTGGACACACTTGAAGACGTTCTGTGAGCCCTGTGAGCGGAACATGGATCCCATCCAGACTTTCATTATGCCTCTTCACACCAAATTCTGTTGTCCTACATATCAATTTTTTTGTTATGAGAAATGAGTCAAAAGGAAAAAAAAAAAAAACAAAGAAGAATTTCAAGACCAGTAGTTGTGGAAGTCTGTTAACTACATTAGAGATCAAAACAGTGCTAAAATGCATATTTATATATGTATAAAAACATACACACTTTATCTTGAATGGTTTCATAACTGACAAATTATTTGTGTGGAGTGGATATTATGATTAATTGGGTTTTGGTTACACTAAATTAATACTAATTTGATTTATCTTGCTTAAAAAAAAAAATTAACACAGTTTTGTACTTAAATCACACTTCCTGCCAAAGGAACCAACTGTTCCCTGGCCACTTTTTTTTCTTCACAAGCAACATGTGTGCAAGCTCCTCCCTGGGCAAGATTGGTCACTTGACAAGTAGCACAGACACAGGGTCCCACATTCCAGAAGGAAAATCCACTGAGCAAATGAAATCCTGGCTTAGGAAGACACCCAGCTCCAAACTTTGGATTTTTATGATTATATTCTGCAAATTTTTATAAAACAATATTTATTATTTCTGAGTTGAAGATCTAGCAAAAAGGGATAAATAATGATCATAATTGCAGTAGGCTGCTTCTAAAACAGCTCTCAATGATCTCCACCTCCTGGTATTCACTTCACTGTGGGCTGGGTCCAATAACCCGATACTAAGAAATGGAATACAACAGAAGTGATGGTGTCACTCTGCCCTCTTTTTCATACTCCTCCTTGCTCTCTTGCTTGCTTTGATGAAACAATATGTCAGTTGTGTGCAGAAGGGACACAAGGCAAGGAACTGAGAAAGGCCCCAGGGCACTTCTACCACAAGCTACCAGAAAAAGAATGCTGCCAACAACCATGGAAAGATTCTGGAAGGAGACCCTGCCCAATTCCATCCAGAGATAACTGCAGCCCCAACTGACACCTGACTGCAAGCCCACTTGGCCATACCCAGGTTCCTGACCCACAGAAACCATGAGATAGTGAGAGGCCAACTATGTGTGGAAAGAGCTCTGGAGACAAGATCTCCCGGTCACCTCTTCTCTGTCTCATCTTCAGAACTCCTGGCCCAGTAAAGAACACAGTTACTTGAGCTGGAAAATGCCATCCATTGTGTGTCCAAGGCTCCCTCTCAAAGGGGTGCCTCAGCAGTGGCTGCCACTCCAGCTCCCCGTGGCAGGTCTGCTCCACTGCTGGGCACTCTGGCCGCTCAGCACTTCCCTGACACTGCCAATGCATCCACCATACCCACGCATCTGTTTTGAGATGTTTCTCTGATCTTCCAGCTTCTTCTGCAAGGCCTCCCTTCCCCAGCTGCCATGCAATAAGTGTGATTACTGGGATGAATCCTTTTCCTTTAATATTCCCAGTAGCACTGGCTCCGTGACTGAGCCCCATCTCATATGGATATGCCCACCAAGGAGAAATAACCCAGGATAAGAGGAATGAACATGTACTGGCAAAGAGGTGAATCCTGGTAGGAGTGATTGATGTCAGATGGTCTAACTCAGTAATTTTCAACCAGTGTGCTGCACCACGCTGGTGTGCCATGAGAGGATCTTAGGTATGCCATGACAATTTTTAAAGACCATTAATTAAATTATTTTCAAAACAAGTTTGAAGCACAAAAACGAAAGAAAGAAAATATGAGTTGGAAAAGAACAAACATTTAAAAATCAGAGGAAATGAAAAAAGAAGAGTGAAAGAAAATACCAGAGAGAAAAGAGAGACAAAGAAGATCCAACATACATATAACAGGAATACTCGGTAGGCAGGGAAAAATGGAACAGGACAAATACTAGAAATAGTAAATCAGGAAAAGCAGATACACGCAGGAAAATTGATTCAGGTAACCAACACCAAATAGTTAAGCCATTGGACATTTTACAAAAAAGAAAAAGATACTCTTTGGGCATCTAAGAAAAATAAATAAAATGTACATTAAATCACTTATAAGGGAACTTCTGCCACCTAAATTTTTTTTTATTTAAATACATGTATTTTATTATTCTTCATTACATTATTTCCCCCCACCCCACCTCTCCATGGTAAGACAGAATTGATTTATAGAAAAGAATACAGAAAACACCAAAGCTCCTGGTAGAGGGAGAGATTTCAAGTGGGGAGAGAGAAGCTCCCTCTGTTCCTCTCCCGGTCTTCGTCTCCTCCTCTAGGCCTCTAGCCTCAGGGTATATATAGGTGTATGGGTTCCTTGGCCAGGAAACAAATGAATACAGTCCCTTCAGCCAGGGGCAAGGTGAATGAGTGTATCAATGAATGGACACAGTCCATCCATAGAATTCAGGCCTAGGAAATTCACAAGAAACTGACCTAGGCATAGGAAATGGGGGTTCCACATCTGCCACCTAAATTTTCAACAGCAACACCTTGTCATAAGACAATGAAATTTAAAGTAATCGTATAAAGAAAACGTGAGCCATGGATTTGCTATCTAGCCAACTTGACTTTCAAGTGTAAAGACTGCAGGCACAAACAAAAGCAAACAGAATAAACAAAAAACTAGGGACTATTTCTTCTTGGGGACTCTGGCAGAAAACCAACTTTAGCCAAGTAATATGACTGTAAATTCTTGGTAAGACACTGGGGAGAGAAAAGGGGAAAAAGGGCAGATAGCTAATTCACTTTTGCCCATTACTGCTAAAGGTGCTGCAGTCAGTATTAAAGGTCTACTGCGATATTAACATGTCTGAGAGTTCTGCTTTGCCAGTAATGGATAGAGCACAGGGAGAAACAGGCTTCTGGGAGCAGAGAGCAGCAACAGCAGGAAGCAGAGGTGGGCATCAGACGATAGAAGGAAAATGCATTAGCACATGAAGCACAGAGGAAAATATTCCTAAACTCTCAATAGCTTTCCAGGCTATGATGACTTCTGTGGGTGCCAGTCAACCAGCCATCTGAGCATCACAGCAAACAGGCCATTTCCATGCCTGTTAAGTCACCATACACAGTAGTCATGCGGAAATGATGAGAAAACGGTGGGACAGACAGCCTAAGTTACTCATCCAGAGTCGCATAGTGAGAATGCAAAGATGCTGGATGCAAATACAGTGTCGAACCCAAATTCATGCTCCTCAAATTAAAAATTAACTTTATACATAAAATACCAAAATGGCAACTGGCAATTCAAAACATGAACAAAGAGTCAAGGTAGCCTTTAAAAACAAAACAAATGAACAAAGTATCAGTTTATATCTTTAATTCAGCATACAAAACAAAAACATTAAGGAAATATTTTCTTTTTTATTTTTTGAGACAGAGGCTCAAGCTGTCACCCTTAGTACATTGCCCTGGTGTCACAGCTCAGAGCAACCTCAAACTCTTAAGCAGGCTTAAGCGATTCTCTTGCCTCAGCCTCCCAAGTAGCTGGGACTACAGGCACCTGCTCTGTGTATGTGGCGGGTGCCCTACCCACTGAGCTACAGGCACAGCCCAAGGAAACATTTTCAAATGGTGTACAACATGGAATTTTTTAAAGTATAACTAAGAAAGCTTTTATGTAATTTGAATTCCTTTACTTTATTACATATATTCTAAGGGAGACTGTAGCATCTCCCTGCATGAACCTCCTTCTGGGAAATAAAGGACAAAGGGAGGGAAGAATGAGATGGAGGGACCAAACAATTCATTTATTGTCATATGTCACTTCTGACACCACTTGTCAGGGCCCAGGACTGGCCAGGTCTCCGGCCGGCTAAACTAGGTTCCGGACGCGGACCGCTAAGTTACCTTGCTCAGGTCTCTCAGGTGCCAGAGGGCTATCTACTTTAGCTGGAGAGAGAGTAGAGCAGTCTTCTTAGAAAGATAGATCTTAGTCTTTAGCAGAGCTTGGTGATCTTCAGCAGAGAGACGCCGTGCTGGCGTTCTGCAGGCAGGAGAGGAGACAGTCAGACTGAGCGGGTCGTGATAGAATGCGCATGCTCCCGACTGCCTTCTCCTCCAGCCTAATAGAAGGCTGATCTCGTGCCTCTCAACACCACAGGTGTAGAGACTGCCAATTCACCACTGCTCTCATCTCGCGAGCTCTCGTGCTTGTTAGGAGCCCTAAATCTGTCTCCATGCCCTTTCCACCCAGGTGTTCCATTGTTGAGCTATACAGGTATTTCTTCTAACTCTCACTCCTCCTAGGCATAGGCTATATGGGCTGCAACAATTTATCTTCACTTTGGTAGCCAGAATTCAAAGTGGGAGAGATGTCTTAAAGTAAGCTCTTGCAATTATTGTGTATTATAGTGTTGATCTAATAAACAATAAAAACATGCAGAATGAATGGGGAGTCATATTGTTATTCACCCATGTCCTAGAATAAGAAGGGCCATGAGAAACTAAGAGAGTAAATAAAATGATTGATTATACACTTTATTTGGAAATATTTTTTTGTACATTTCATTCACATTGATCTCCAAAAGGGAGAGGACAAAAAAAGATGATCGAATGGGTTTCTTCAAAGATTTGCTTCCTGAAGTCATGTTAAGAAGGTAATCTGTAGCAAGGAAAGGAATGGTTAGGAGAACCACTTACTTGTTTGCCAATACATATAAACACTAGAAAGAATCATGTTAACAAACACTTTGCCAATCAGAAAATAGGTGACATTTCCAATAGCTCTTAATTTAATATCAGTCTCATAAATATTAGTACTAAGTAAAAAAATATCAGTGCTAGGCAGGAGAATGTTAGGTTAATGATTGGCATTTATTCCAAGTAACTATAGTTTCTCTAATAAGCGAGATACATAATTTTTTGCTGTAATTTGTCAATGTGTTTACAGTTTTAATTTCAAAACCCAGGCAAAACTCATACCTGGAAGGTTACAAAGAGAAATAGAAGTTTGATTTTTGTACTTTTCAAGTGGATATGTAAATGCAAATGCTTAATTTAAATGATCTCTTAAAGCAAAAGCGTTGAGCTATTCCATTTTAAAGCTGTGAATTTCCTAATCATAGTCTAGAGTCTTAAACAGATGGAATTTTGTACTATTTATAGTTCTCCGGCTTAATTTCTAATTAATAAACCTTGAGACTGATTGCAGGTGAAAATAAAGGCCTTTTCTAATTTTTGTGGTATTATGATACTTCTATTGAAATGTATGTTTACACACTTAAAAATTCAGGACCTGTTGATGTATCTACCTATATAGATATCTCTGTGTATATCTTTATATCTATATTTAATTACTTGCATAATCTACCATGAAGATTTTGTATTATTGCAAAAAATAACTACATATTGAAGAAAAATTAAGAAATAGAGCCACATTTTAAAAATGAATTTAAGAGAAACTATTTAAGTGTGAAATCAAAAACGAAGATAGACATCACCTCTCAGGCAGTGGTGAGATACAGGTAGGAACCTTCAGATAAATTTTTCAAACTTACTGCTCCGTAGTGAACATTTAAGAGGGGAAAATTATTTTCAAATGATAAATTTGGTATTTGTAAGTAAATTATGCCTTTTTTGGAACAATGAGGTTTTTTTGCACTTTAATAAGAGTAGAAAGAATATTTTCTAGAATCTTCAGGTCATAATAATCATAGAAAAGAGGAAAGAAATTCTTGGAAGGTATTGTTCAAGGGAAGCTTTCTCCACCTTAATTGGATTCATCAAAGCTTTCCTGGTCATTGTGAAGCCAAAAGATTTTTTATTTTATTTATTTTTATTTTTTATTTTTTTCAAAAGCTTTATTGTAGAAATAAGAACTATGATTCTTTTAAGAGTGAATCCTATCAGAATTGTTTTGTCAGGCTGATACCTAGGCATTCAGGCCACAAGACTTGTATAGAAGTGCCACCAAGGCTATACTTTATAGAGACCTGCTCTGTTTTAAGCTCATCCTTCAGGCTTGGCATATTGGAGAATGGCTGAAAGTATAATAATTGATTTCCCTAACAATCTGCACTGAATATATATACTCATTTTATCAGACTTTGCCTTACTGCATTTTGCAGATGTGTTTTTCACAAATTGAAGGTTTGTGGCAACCTGATGTCTAACAAGTCAATTGGTGCCATTTTTTCTAATAGCATGTGGTCAATTCATGTCTCTGTGTTACATGTTGGTACTTATCACAGTATTTCTAATTTTTTCATTATTATTACATCTGTTATGGTGTTCTATAATCAGGGATCTTTGATGTCACAATGGAGACCCAGCAGCCGTGCTCCTATGAGATAGAGAACTTAACTGATCAATGCTGCATGTGTTCTAACTGCTCCTTCCCCTGTATCTCACTCTTTCTTCCTCAGGCCTGCCCCTATTCCCTGAAAAACAACAAAATTGAAATTAAGCCACTTAATAACCCTACAATGGCCTCTAAGTGTTAAAGTGAAAGGAAGAGTTGCTGGTCTTTCACTTTAACTCAAATGCGAAAAGGAATTAAGCTTAGGGAGGTAGGCATGTTAAAGCTCAGATGGCCCAAAGTTAGGCCTCTTTCACCAAACAGCCAACTCGTGAATGCAAAGCAAAAGTTCCTAAAGTAAATTAAATACATTACTCCAGTGAACCATGAAGGACAAGAAAATAAAAAATTTTAGAGGTCTATTTAAAAGACCAAGCCAGCCACAACCTTCCTTTAAGCCAAAGCCAAACCCAGAGCAAGACCCTAACTCTCTTCAAATCTGTGAAGGCTGAGAGAGGCGAGGAAGCTGCAGGAGAAAAGTTGGAGGCTAGCAGAGGCTGGTTCATGAGTTTTAAGGAAAGGAGTCATCTCTACTACTTCAAAGTGCAAGGCGAAGCAGAAAGTGCTGTTGGAGAAGCTGCTGCAAGTTGTCTGGAAGATCTAGCTAAGGAAACTGATGAAAGTGGTTACTCTGAACAATGGATTTTGTTTTTAATTTTTATAATTATTTTTAAGTTTACTTCATGATTTCCCCCTCCCCCCAGCATGGTACTAAACTACAGATTTTTAATGTATATGAACAACCTTATATTGCAAGAAGTTGCCATTTAGGACTGTAATCACTAGAGAAGATAAGTGAATGCTGGTTTCAAACCCTCAAAGGTCAGGCAGACTTTCTTGTTAGGGACTCATGTAGCTAGAGTGCTTATTTACCATTCTGAAAATCCTAGAGCCCTTAAGAATTATACTAAATCTACTCTGCCTGTGCTCTAGAAATGGGACAAAGAAGCCTAGATGGCAGCATCTTTGTTTACAGCATTGTAGCATATTTAAAGCCTGATTTTGAGACTTAACTATTCGGGAAAGAAAAGATTCTTTGAAAAATATTACTGCTCATTGATAATGCACCTAGTCACCCAAGAGCTCTGATGGAGATGTACATGAAAATTAATGTTGTTTTTATGCCTGCTAACACAACATCCATTCTGTAGGCCAGGGAGCAAGGAGTACCTTTGACTTTCAAGTCTAATTATGTAAGAAGTACCTTTTATAAGGCTATAGCTGCCATACATAGTGATTCCTCTGATGGATATGGGCAAAGTAAATTGAAAACTTTCTGGAAAGAATTCATCGGTTGCCATTAGGAAGACTCATGGGTCATGAAATCCATAACATTAACATCACCAATAATTTGGAAGAAGTTGATTCCAACCCTCCGGAATGACTTTGAGGGGTTCAAGACTTTAGTGGAGGAAGTAACTGCAGATACGGTGGAAACAGCAGGAGAGAGAGAATTAAATGTGGAGCCTGAAGATATGACTGAATTGCTGCAATCTCATGATCAAACTTGAGTGAATTAGTTACTTCTTATAGATGAGCAAAGAAACTGGTTTCCTGATATAGAACCTATTCCCAGAGAAGATGCAGTGAACATCGTTGAAATGACACGAGACACCTGGAACATTACATAAACTTAGTTGATAAAAGAAGTGACAGGGTTTGAAAAGATTGAATCCAATTCTGATATAAGTTCTACAGTGGGTAAAATGCTACCAAGCAGTATCAAATGCTACAGAGATAGCTCTTGAAAAGCAGTCAATAGATGAAACAAACTTCATTGTTGTCTTATTTTAAGAAATTGCCAGTCAACCCAACTTTCAGTAGCCATCACCCTGACCAGTCAGCACCATCAACATTGACGCAAGATCCCCTCACCTTCCAAAGATTACAACTTGCTAACAGCTCAGATGACTGTTAGCATTTTTTAGCTTTAAACTATTTTCTAATTAAAGGATGTACATTTTTTAGGCAATGCTATTGCATATTTAATATATTCCAGCATAACCTTTATATCCATGAGGAAATCAAAAAGTTTGTGTGACTTTCTTTATTGCTATATTCACTTTATTGTGGTGGTCTGGAACCAAGCCCACAATGTCTCCAAGGTATGCCTGTATATAAAACTTGAAACAAATTCTAGTCCTTTTCTTCACAAGAATAGTATAAAGTAAAATATTAACTCAGATAGAAAATTGCTTTACCAAACTTAGGATGTGTCTTGGGTCAGTTGTAATTTATATAAGTAGTTAATAAAGATCTAAATTTTATTTATAGTAAATGCTATCTTGTACAGTGCTCCAAACACATAGAAAAATACCTTATACATAAGTATCGAAAAAAAAATATAGTTCTTAATACCAACTTTAGCATTGTGAAGAACCTTTTTTAAATCTCACATCTATTTGAACAAAGTGATGTCTATTCATTTAACACTTTATATGTTTTCTAGACAAAAAAAACTGTATGAGTCCTTAATATACCTTGAAGATATTAATACTTGGCAGGTATTTTTATATTTTATTTCCCTAGTTCCATGATTGATGACAGTTCAAAACTTTAAGTGAAGCACTATAAAATAATTACTCCCTTTGGTAGAAAGATAAATACTCCTTGTGGAAGGTTTTTGATATAAAAATGCATATATAAATTATCTGGTTAAAGTATTTAATATTACAACTATCAGAATTCTAACATGTAAAGCTCTAGAAATCACTCAGCACAGAGTAACTGCCATGCAAATTAGCTATTATTGCTCATTCTTCCAGAATTAGTGTAAACACCATCTCTTGTGTAATACCTTCATTGATCACTAACCCTTGGTGTGCCATGACCTCACCATAGCCAGGATTGGGAATCTACTGCTTAAAAAAAGCCAATTTGATAAGCAAAAAATTACATTATTTTAATTCAAACCACCAATGTGTCTTTTTCTGAGAATTGCCTATTTGATGACCCTTGCCTATTTTTCTAATAGTATGTCAGTTGTTTTTTAATTTAACATCTTTTTATATGTTAAAGATTTAGCATTTTATGTGATAGTTTACTGTGAGTATTTTCAGCAATTTGTCCTTTGCCTTTTAATTGATTGTTTTGTTTTCATATAGAGAAGGATAAAATTTTTATATTGTTAAATCGGGTGTATCTGATGATTTGGGGACAATTTCTAAAGTGTTAGAGGTTGCCAGCCAGTCTGCACTTCACTGCTCCTTAACTGTGTTGCTGCAATGGGCAAGAGCTGTCCACGCGAATCTGAAACTTAGAGAAGTTTAGGTGGGGGTATGCACTTGAGTGTCACCGGTCTAGAGTGTTGTGAAAACATGGATGCAGATGAATTGTCCAGCAGCAAGAAGGGAGAGAGAGAAAGAGAAAGGACACTGTATTGGAAGGTTTTTATTTGGAAGATGAGAAGAGGAACATGAGTTAGCAAAGCTGACGTGGAAAAATGCCCAAAGAAAAATACAGTTAGGAAATCATTACAGGCCACAAAGAAAAGAGCTATAAGGTAGTGGTCAATTGTTTAATAATGACCACAATGGGATTTGACAGTTTGGAAAGAGAAGCCAAATAAAAAAGTCAAATTGTAAGGAATGAGCAGGAAAAAGGACTTGAATAGAACAAATGTTTGAATGAGCAGCATATCTAAGAACACACGAAAATACTGAAACAAACAAAAAAAAAATCATACTCGAATTTCTAAAAAGTAATCTTCGTTTTGTGTGGTTTCTTTATGCGTGCCCTCATTTCCACCACCATAATGATTTTTTTAAATTTCCATAGCAACAGGCAAAGGAAAAATTTTATAGAGAATTCACACTTAACTTTAAAGCCCTCTTCATGCCTAGGAATAAATTTAATGGGCCAATGCTTCATCTTCTGACATTTTATTATAATCAGTAAAGTTACTTAATGGGTTTCACCAGGTTAGGGAACTGGGTCTGTTCTTTCCATATGGGTTCAAAACTGAATTTCTTTAAATAGACAAGATACTAAAAAAGGAGAAAACATGGGAGAGGTGGAGATCTCTTGCAGGACAGAATTGTAGTACAGATTCATGAGTGGCCTTGGCTTTTACCTTACCGGAGGGACGAGGTGGGGCTGCCTGGTCTCCTCTTCCCCTGTGTTGTGTCATATCTGCGTGACTTGTGTGTTTGACAGTATTTTTGCATACATTGATAACAAACATGCCCAGCTTTGTCTGTGTTTCTCTCTTCCCCTGACAGGGAGCAGAAAGAAAAATCAGAGACGAAGAAAGGAAGCAGAACAGAAAGAAAGGGAAAGGCCAGGCCTCCCAAACCCAATGCAATAACTGTGAGTTTCGCTGAGACTGACTTTGCTTTCTGAGGGGAAGACTCAGATGTGTTGGACCCACTGGGGAACAGGTGGGAAGAAGTGGGTGTGGGCCATGGCTTGCTTTCCCCTGGCACTGGAGACAGGGTGATTATCTCTCTGAAAAGCAAACGTAATCATGCACATAGTGTGTTTGAGCTAGGAAGTATTACTTAATATCATGGAGACCAACATCCTCCTTCTACAGATAAGGTATCAGGTATCTTGGGTGCACAGAGGGACAGGAGGGCATGAGGGGACCTAAGCCCCACTCAAGAATGCTCACTTGAAGTCCATACTCTTTCTGTTGGTTTGGCTAGGATGGGGGGACCTATTAAAATGTGTCCACATCTATGATATTCAGAAAGCTTAATAGAAGAAATTCATGAATTTTAGCTGACGCTAGGACTTACGGTTGAGGCTTCTTAGTCACGTATACCCCTCTTGTTTATGAGTTTGTGATCTCATCCAGCCTCTGATGGGAAGTTGGCTGCCATACCTCTCCAGAAGAAGAGTGACATCACCTTCTTCAAAACCATGCCTGATCTGCACTCCCAGCCTGTTCTCTTCATACCCGACGTTCATTTTGCAAACCTGCAAAGGACTGGACAGGTATGACCTACCTGCTAACATCCACTTGCCATCTATCCAAGGGGCGGTCGGGCCTTAAGACAGAAGCACTTCAGGAAGTGTTGTTAAAAATAAAACCCATCTTCCATTCAGCAGAAGAAAGGTCAGTTATTCTTCACAGTAAATGAATTTTTATAAAAAGGAATGTTTCCAAAGAGGAAACTGACTTACTAAGGGAGAGAAGAGAGGGACATGATTATTACTGAAGTGTTGACAAAGCAATGAAAGAGGAAGAAAGTAAGAAGGCTGATAACCTGTAAGAAAAGTTTTGTTTTGTTAGCTATGACATGGCAGAATTATCCTGATGCAATGGAGCGCCACCTACCGGTGTGAAGGTAAACTGCACCTATGGCTACATAAAGTTGCGTAAGGTGAAAAATTCTTCGATTAAATAAAATCCCATCAACAATTTCTCCCCTAGTAAATGAACAGTTCCCACTAAATAGGGAAATCATTTCACATAAGAGGAAAAATGGGATTGTAGACAAATCCCCTTAAAAGTAATCCCTATTTTCTAGGTATATCTATAAGTGAAATGAAAAATGTAATATTAAACTAATATAAGTGTCCAATTAATAATTGTGTCCAATTTTAATAATTGACGATGATTAACTCATCATGGTAGCTCAAGTTCATAGACTATTATTCAGTCACTAAAAAGTTAATTATGAAAAAAGTATGTATCAAGTTGATAGAATATTACTCAATCACTAAAACTTTAATTGTAAAGTAGAATAGCAATTTTTGTTTACACTCTGATCCTAAAATTTTAGCTGAATTTGAAGGGAACAAAAAAATAAGATATGGATGATTATTTTCCTTTTGTCTTTAGTATTATCTCTTTTACATGATAAATTAAAATTGTGTGATAAAAGAAAAAATAATTATTTCCCTAGCATGAGCCAGAATTGTCTTTCACCAAACCCATTGTTTTAAATGAATTTTTCATTGATTAGGGTTTTTAAATTTTTTTTCTTTTTTTTTATTATTAAATCACAGCTGCGTACATTAGTGCAATCAAGGGGTACAATGTGCTGGTTTCATATATAATCTGAAATATTTTCATCAAACTGTTTAACATAGCCTTCATGGCATTTTTGTAGTTATTGTATGAAGACATTTGTACTCTGCATTTAGTAAGTTTCATCTGTACCCTTCTAAGATGCACCTGATTAGGGTTTTTTTAACCCAAATTCCTTTGAGGAAACATCTATTTTGAGAAATAGGGACATACTAACACATTTAACTTTTTCTCACTTTCTGTCTAAGTATGCAGGCACTCCCTGGAATTGACCTTAGCCTAGACAGAGGAATCAATATTGGCCTCACTCTCTTTTTCTGGAGGCTATTTTGTCCCCCAGTATTCAGTACGTTGTTTCTTGTATATATGAGACAAGCAGTTATACAATCAGGGCTTTTTTGTTGCTATTTATGATAGGACATGGTAATAAAATACCCATAGCTTTAGCTCAGAATATGTTTTCACTAAATCTTAATTTAGCATTTCCATCTTGTATTACTTGTTCGATATGACCAAGGACACAAAGGGGAATGGAAGAATGTTATGATTTATCAAGATATGCTTGCCAGCATCTAATTTCTTTTTAATTCCCAAGAACGTCATGGTGATTTGTGTGAGGAAGTTTTAAAGCGAGGTTTCCTTTCAGAAGAGGGGATAACTGAATTAGATTGTCCTTATTGTTTAGTTCACTGTCATGGTTATGGCTTCAGTTCTGTGTCAACACTGACAACATGACCTGCTCACTTGGCAAGATTTATCCAGAATGTACAAAGCTGTAAATGAATCTTAAGAGGAAATGTGACAAACCTGGCTGCTTGTGACGGTCAGTCTTCTGGCCTCTCTGGACCCCTGGATGTCGCGATCCTGGCTCTCAGCCTGAGGCGAGTTCAGAGGGAAAGTGCAGCCTTTACAGGGTTGGTTTCAGCAGTTGCAAAGCAGCCCAATAAGTGTCCCAGACCATCAATGAAATTACATCCTACTATCTGCAGGCCAGCCTCGCAGAGCCCTCAGGCTTCCCCTGAGGGAAATTCGTAGTTGAGGGGATTAGTGAGAAAGCCTTCTGTGAGCTCCTGCAACAAAGGAACACCCTCAGCTGTGCCCTCCAACAACCCGAGAATACCTTGTGACTGATCAAAATAATAGTACAGGCTATTTCCCTTTAATATTATTTTGTTGTTTTCGGTTGTACCATGCTGCCATCAAGAATTGTGAAAGGCTCAAGGTTTCGCCAATATATAAGCTCACAATTTAGCTTGTTACAATTTCATGGATGCTAGATGAAGACATGAGACTCCTGGGTCAGAGTCAAAGGACTTTGTTACGGATAACACAGCAAGTTGTAGAAGCTTAATGTTTACATCAGTTCCCCTTGCCCTTCGTCCAACAGGATTGATGCAAAAGGGCCTACACAGATGCTTTGAGTGTAGTGAGTGTGTGTTAGTGAGGAATCTTGAGCTTATGAAGCAATGATCTTTTAAGAGGGCTGCTGTAACGCCTCTCCAATGTTTGTTTCGGACATAGGCATTATTTTTCTTATACTGGGTAAGCACTGTGGGAGGCTGAGGCACTTGTTTGAGGCCAAGAGTTCGAGACTAGCCTGGATATCATAGCAAGACTCTGTCCCTACAGAAAATAATTTTTAAAAATAGCTGGTTATACTGGGTGTGCCTGTAGTCCTAGCTACTGAGGAGGCTGAAGCAGGAGGATCACTTGAGCCTGGACGTTGGAGGCTGCAGTAGAATCTGATTATGCCACTTCACTCCAACCTGGTGACAGACACAGACCCTGTCTCTTAAGAAAACAAACAAAAAATGAAAAAAAAAAGTATACTGATGAAGTAACAAATCTGCATTTGGCCATGGGAGGCAGCTTAGCTAAAAGCTTGGGCATTATCTCCCTGGGGCTTTTAAAGCTGCCTTTACTCGGAAGAGCTAGATGCCTGGGATTTCCTTTCCCAGGCAGGAGAGAAGAGGCAGATGTGTAGTCATAAAAGTGGGGGTGGGCCAGTGGGTGGCCAACTTTAACCTGTAAAACAAGACCCGTCAATGGCAAATCAAAGGATAGGGCTGGTTTATCTTAAGGGAGTGGGAAAGGAAGGGAAGAAAGGCAAGCAATGGTATGTAGGTCAGAAACAACAAGGGCCTGAGTCTTGCCAAAATCAGCTGCGTTACCGCTCTGTACAACTGCAGGGCCAGAAACCTTATAGTTCTCATGGTCAGTGAGATACTCCTCAGCTACACTGAAGGCACATCAGCAATGACTCAGTTCCTACTCACATAAGGACATGGCCCAGGGTATTTTCACCACTGGTCCACATGTCCCCCACTCCTCCCATTATGCCATTGATTTGCCTGTAGATTGTCATATTCTTCAAACATTTACTAAAAACTAATACAAGGAAATAATCCAACGTGCAAGAGCTCTGGAGGGCTCCCGTTCCCACTCTTTTTATATTGAAGTCCTAGTGATCAGGCTGCTGTTTGTGTCTGGAATGCCTTTACAGAACATGGGGTAAAGAGAGCTTGGGAAAAATTGTGGGTTGCAGAGGGACCATCTTGTTGGATAATATATATTTGATAGGTACCAGCCTTCCTCAAAGTACCCGAGGAGGACATCTCTCCTCCTTCGCACTCTCAAGAACAGTCTCTTGCATTGTGGCTTGTAAACAATTTCCCCCCAGACCACAGGAGTTCTTGATAAGGACTCAGATTCCCAGGTTCTAGCCCAGGTCTTTCAAATTAAAATCTCTGAAGCAAGCTTAGGAATTTGCATGCATGATAAGGTCTCCAGATATTTTTATGAACTTTAAAGTTTGAAAAACATGCTCTAAAATTTAAATCAGTACAATGGGCTCAACAGTTGACAAAGAAGAAACAGTGGGACTTTATGTAAGAGGAAAAATGACAAAGGAAGGTGATAGGGACAGTGAAGTGGCAGCCATTCAGGAGGGCAAGAAAACACTTCAGAGAAGTCTGCTTCTGTCTTTGGGTCACCAATCAACTTTGTAAAGGTCAAAGAGTCAGAAAGGGGGGTAGATGCATTGTGCCACTGCTAAAGAAATCGGAAAAACAGAAGCCAACATCAAGAACTTTTCAAAGCAATCCAGATGCATGGCCAGTGGTACAGTCCAGCCTCCCTTCTTTATGTTGGTCACTCCAAATCTTCTAAGTGGAGAGTCTCAATGACAGATGCTCTGAATTCCACACCGAAAATTGTTGGGGGAGGGGGTGGCAGAAAAACAACTTTCTTTCATTGTTTTTGGTTAAATAAGAAATAAAGTATAGAACAACAGCCATGAAAAAATTAAGAGGAAAAAAAGTTCCTGTAGAAATATGAGCTGATAGACTAGAATGACTCATTCCCGGAGAGTTCCAGGTAACCAGTTTTGTTATGTAAGTAGGTTTGTGCTTGGCAGCATCCCTGGTGCCGCCATGAGCCTTTGAGAAAGCTTGTGGGGAGGTTGTCTGGGCACAGCTGTTTCTCTTCCAGGCTGGGGTGAGTACAGTGGCTAGACTCAGAGTCTACTTTGAAGTTAGAATATAAATGTCTCCTACTAACTCAGGTGTTCTCTACCCAAATGCAAATGGCCCTGAAGCACACAGAGAAAGCTCACAAGGCTCACAACTCATGTTTAGAAATAATTGGGCCAAGAGGATGTTCACGCATAGCAGATCCCTTCTGGATTTCTTCCATAGTTCCATAAGAGAACAAGGATGCTTCGTAATTTCTTTGATCTGATTCTGCCTGCCACCAGGCCAACCACCTAAAGGAAAATTCTGCACCCAGGGATCTGCCTTCCTGGCCAGGAACACCTCCCAGAGCTAAATGACCTTTCACAGCCTGAAGACAGCTGAGCCCTAGATTCCTGTGGTTGTGGGGTGCCAGGATAACCCAGGCCCCTTTGGGAAGTAAGCAGAGAAGCCTGGGGTTGCTCTTGTCCTGGTATGGGACCTTCATGTCCTTCCACTCCCCAGTGACACAGCATTCAGACTCCGCTTCCTGTGGACCCAATGGGACGGGTAATCACAGGCTAAGAGGCACTGGACAAGCCAGAACCTTTCTAAACAATGGGTTTTCTATCCTGCCAAAATGGTTCCTTAATGTCAAAAGCAAGATTTGGCTTAGGGCCGGAGATAATCTGATCAGACTAACTTTAGGCTAGAAATAACCAATTTGTAGTTTTACTTCATTAAAATCTAAGAATTAACCCCACGGAGATCGAGAGAAGTAAATTTGCATTTCCTTAGAAAAACACACACAGAGAGAGCTTCATTAAACAGATTTGTCTTTTGTCCTTTTAAAGAGCATTTCTGCCTCAGGACAGTCTGTACTTCATGTGACATATTTCCGGTTCTTGTCTCTGACCTACAGTAAGCCTATTGTTCTCCACAGGTGTATTACAACACGGATGATGAACGAGAAGGGTAAGGTGCTGCTCAGTCCTTTTCATTTAAACCCCCAAAGTTGGTTCCTGTCTGAGGAAATGGCTCTCTCAGCGCTGGGCAACCCAGGCCTGAGAGTGAAGCCCCCCTGTCACCTCAGGACCCAGCTCCGAGAGCGTTGGGAGGAAGGCTGGGGGAACAGCATCCTCCTTCTGGGCTTTCCTTCCCTCCACCTTTCCTTCCTATGATCTACCTTTGAATAATAAGCTATTTTGTAAATGACCTTTCCCTCCCCCTTTGCCCTTCCTAGTCCTCCTTGTATGGCCCCAAATGCAGGATCAAGCTGAGCTTGAGGCCAGAGGCAGGGGGTGCAGTCTGCCGCCTTCCAGGACTGGCCACTTGAAGCCTTCTCTCTGGGACTGAGCCTGTTGTGCCAGTGGTGAGGCTGGTTCGAATGGGAAATGGGAAGGCTGCGAACCTTTTTACTCTTCTCTAGGACTGCAGACACGAGAGGGTCTGTGAAGGATCCCAGTGTCTCCACGGCAAGTTTCTGCTTAACACCACTGGGAGATGTTCTCTACCTTTGCACAGGACGCATACCTGTGCAAAGACTTTTAGGGCAGCCAAATCTTCAAAGCACTTCGTATCCATTAACTCATTTTATAGACTCAGAAGTTTAAAGCAACCAAAAAAAAAAAGAAAGAAAGAAAAGAAAACCTTCCTTAAGGTCATTTAGCTGACCTCCTCTCCTAGGCAATGGTATCATCTATACTACATCCTTGCCAGGGGATCAGCCAGCTTCTTCTAGAATATTCCCAGTGACGGAGAGCTCTCTCTGAGTGGGTTAGCGCATCACACTGTTGGACAATTCCAGCTCTTAGAAAGCTATTTTATTTGTTGAGCTGACATCTTCCTTCTTTTAACTTTTACCCCCGGGCTCTGGTTCGGCTCTCTGAATAAGTCTCATCTTTCCTCATCTTTCACACATCCCCTTCCTTCTTGTAGCTGTTCTTAGTAAAAATATAGTTTTACCTCTCAACATCTCAACTTCCCTCCAAGGTGTACTACTAAATTCGTTAGTAGTTGCCTTAAAATTGGCTGTTAGAATAAACATGAGTTGTAGATCACATTGGGAGAAGTTCTTACGACGTGGATGCTATTTTCCTCTTAAAGCAGTCTAGAACTACAAAATCTTCCAATATCTTCCAATATCTCCTTATGTCTTTTGTTTGCATTACATATGTATAAAAATCTAAAATCGCTAGATCTTTTTATTTTTTCCAACTACAGTCAAACCAGGCCTTCCTTATCCTCATGTAATTAATACGTATGTATATTTTCTTGTAAAACATTTCATAGACGGTGAAATGGAGCAGATATTGCTAAGCTCATTCCTAGAGCAAAGGTTGGCAAGCTGTAGCCCGAGGACCAAATCAGGCCCACCACCTGTTTTTGTATAGTTGGGAAACTAAGAATGGTTTTTACATTTTTCAATGACTGAAAAAAAAACATTTTTTAAAGAATAATATTGAATGACATGTGAAAATTATATGAAATCCAAGTGTCCATAAGTCGTACTGGAACATAGCCATTTTAATTCCTTTATGTGTTGTCGGTAGCTACTTTGCTGCCCCAACAGCAGAGTTGAGTAGTTACAGCAGAGACCATATGGTATTGCCTGCCAAGCCTAAGTATTTAATATTTACTGTCTGGCCCTTTACAGAAGAAGTCTGCCTTAAAGAATAGAAAATGTCAAAGGAGGGCAGCGCCTGTGGCTCAGTGAGTGGGGCACCGGCCCCATATACCGAGGGTGGCGGGTTCAAACCCGGCCGCAGTTGAACTGCAAAAAAAAAAAAGAAAATGTCAAAGGAGCCAAGTGATTCCCCAGCTGGCCAGGGGCATAACCTTGCCTGGCCTTGATCTCTAAATTCTGAGTTCTATATTTTCTTAGTACATCATTAGATTGTTCTTTGTATTTTGGTACCGAGGTGACACATTTCCAGTGGTCAGAATGAACACAGTGATTAGCACAGTCAGTTCCAATCAGTTATTCACATACTTTCTAAGGTACAGTGGGGTGTCACAGAAAGAGCTTTGATCCTGAGCTCAGGAAGCCCACATTCCACTCCTGGGGTGCCACTTACTGATGTGAAGACTCAGGCCAACTCTATGATCTCTTGGCTTTGGTTTCTTTCATTTTATATTGAAGATGTTGTATAAGATAATTGTAACCATTCTACTTAGTACTAATATTCTGTTATTCTCATGGGAAAACTTAGTGTTATGAGTGAGAAGTGTCTAAGATTCTGAATTCTCTTTGATGTGCAGACCTCAGTAGTAAATCTGTCTTACCTCAAACTGTCCTTCCTTGCAAGTTGACCAGTTAGATGGCCATCAGCCTACTAGTAACTCCACGGCTCGGCTTCTTTGTAAATATTACCATGTGTTTCTGCATAAGCATGAGGCCTGAGGCATGAATGTCTTGCTGTTACACATCTTCTAAATTAGAGTTCGAGTAATGTGGACAGTGTTGGAGGCTCAGTGTTGATACATGGTAAGTGCCTGGCGATTGTTATTTGTAAAAGGAATCATTAATGTTACTGGGTACTTTGGCTGGGCACTATACTAAGTGCTTATAAGCCTCATTGAATTCTTCTAACTTTGGCATGCAGGAGACTAGGAAACTGATTCCAAGTCACACAGCTGGTAAGTGCTAGAGGCAGGATTCGACCTGAGTCTAGCTGCACTTCCCATCGCCTGCTTTTAGCCATCATGCCCTACTGCTAACCCTCTTAATTCCTGACCTATGGCTGCAAAGGAGGCACCAAGCGACAGGACCTCACTCGGATAGCTTTCTGGTCTTGACAAAGGCACACCCTTGGTTCATCTTTTGGCATGTGGGGCTCGGGTTGTGACAAGCCCAGGTGGAGTGTACCTGGCAGAGGGGGGCAGATCTGAGGCTGCCATCCATGTTCACCTGAGTACTACCTTCTCCGGCGTTTGCACAGCCTCCATCAGGACTCACTGCTTTTTGGCCAAGTTCTTCACTTTCACTGCCACATTAATTCTCACAGTAGTTAATACTCACATTAGGATCAAAGCATACAAATGAGTACTTGAGGGCATCATTCACCCAAGACGGAGCACATAACATGCAGGGTGGCCCCTCTGCTGGCACCTCTAAAATCATGCAAGGTTTGTTAATGTTTCTTCAGGATATACTTACCAGTCTTGAAGTCAGGTGATACAACAGACACGGAGGGGTTTAGACAGTCGTTCTCAGCATAAGGTCTCCTGCTACACATTTGAATAACCTGGGGAGTTTAAGAAAACAAACACCAGCCCCAGTGATGTGGATTTAATTGGTGTGAGTACAGCTCAGCTGCTGGGACTTTTTAAACATCTTCAGGTGATTCTAACGTGCAGGAGTGTTGGAGAAACACTTCGCTAGAACCCATCAGCTGTAATTCGAATCTGGTTTTGATCTTATAAGTTCTGAACTTAAAGTAACCTTTTGGAGTCTCAATTTCCTCATCTAAAAATAGCAGGATAATAATACCTGCTAGCATAATTACTGCATAAGCATCAATATATAAAAGGTGTTGACACATGGAAGATGCTTTTAAAAGAATTATAGCTATTATTATTAAGGTTTCTTTTCAGGCCCTGAATAAATGATATTTAATTGAAAAGGGGAAAAGAGGGAGATTGAGATGTAAAGAAAGAGCAGATCAAACAGAAAGAATTTTCTATAGTGCATACATCCTTAGCCTAGGATTTGTAGATGACTCTTATGAGGGAAGAAGGAAGGGCTTTCAATCCCCTGAAATAATATGCAAATTGTAAGCAATTGCCATGCCTGGTGAGAAATTCTGTTTCCATTGTTTCTGGGAATCTAGTCTCCATCCACATTAGGCCTTTGGTTTCCAGGAATCCCCTCTTGACTTGATCCTCTGTTTGCAGTGGTCCCCACTGACATCCTCTTCCAGTGTATAGCAAGGTCTCTTCAGCTCTGTGGCTTCTGGATGCATTTGGGGCATAAGCCTTAGCTGGGTTGTCACACATTCAGAAGTCAGCAGTTTCTCTCTGAGATGCTGTCATTGCCATAGGATGCTACCTGGGACCCTCAGACCTCAACCCTCTCTAAGAATTTCTTCTCTCTTTGCTTCTTCTTAAAGATACACCACACACTATTACCTCTCTTGGAACCACCTTGTATAACCTCTTCAAAGGCTGAGGCTTTATGCAAACCCAAGCCAGAAGAAGGCACACACTGGGCAGGCCACCCTGTACATCATGATGCTCAGAGTTGGCTCCCCACAGAAAGTTCACTCATTAGGCTCTGAGCGTGGCCAGCAGAGGGCCCTCCATCTCCTGCAGGAAAGGTCCTGTAGATGCTGCCGGACTTTGAGCTCAGCCACTGTTGCCGAGAAAAAGAGGCTGTTCAACACGCTCTTCTGTGAAAGCAAATACTCTGGCTAGAATTCAGTGCCCTTTGGGGAAGTTAGAGATTATTAACCAATCAATTGTGAGTACATTTATTCAACATAGTGTTAAATCTAAAAATTGTCACTGTGTTTATTAGTGGTTCTTACAGGGCTACAAAAGAAAATTCTTCTAGAATTCTGCATTATTTCTCTTAAAAGAGCAATTTCCCAGAGAATCAAGTGTTTTCTTTAATAAGAGTCTCAGGAAAGCCAAGTAAACTATGAAATGTGGAAAATGGTGGGCTACGTTTTACCACATACACACAAATATAAGGTCATTAAAAATATCAGGCAATTTCCCCAATTTCCCAAGGAGAAGATGAAAACAAAGTTTTTAGGCTCATTTGAATAGGAAACTTTTATGACTATAGCTGAGTCAGTAATTTATGGATACTTGCTTTGCTGATTTAATTATACATGCATTTGAAGAGTAATGTTTTACAGAACATAGAAATATCTGTCACATTGTATGAAACACATTTATTCAGATTCTTCATAATTCATCTTTGACATCAAGTTCTTTCTCAATGTTAAAGTGACTTTTTACTTCATCTCACTCTGTTTATCAGGGCAATTCTTCATTACTGTCAAAGTTGAGCATAGCACATTTTAAACCCATATATGTGACATTGTCCTTGGAATTTTTTTTTTTTTTTTTGTAAGAGATGAGATCTCATTATGTTGCTCAGGCTGGAGTGCAGTGGCTCTTCACAGATGCTATCCTAACACACTACAGCCTTGAGTTCTTAGACTCAAGCCATCCTCCTGCCTCAGCCTCCCAAGTAGCTGGGTCTACAGGTGTGTACCACTGTAGCACCTGGCTGTCCTTCTAAATTTCATTCCAAGCCACAAATAATGATTTTCATAACATTAGAAAGAAATGATTACATACAGTGATTGACACAATGCTATCTCCTGTTTCTTATTATGTTTTAAATTAAATTTTTAATTTCGTGATAATTATAAATTCATATTTAGTTGTAAAAAAGCCCCTTCCTTTCAACAGATAAATTCTTATTTTTTACTGTTAGTTATTGCATTTAAAAATCCACTCAGTAGTACTCAAATCAGCATCAGATGTATAATTGAGGTTTTAAAAAGTACTTAAGGAAATGAATCTTTTACCATCATTCAGAGTCATAGGATTTCACCAGTTTCTTATATTAGAATCAGTTATTCTTACTTCTATGCTAGTTTGCCATTCTGCAAATTAAGAAATTTAAACTTAAGCCTCTTAAAACTGAGCTTTACCTTCTTTTCTACATCTTGCCTATGTTTATCCTTTCTGTTCTTCATTTCTTCTTTTGTTGTCTCTGGGATCCTTTTTCTACTGCCTAAATAACTCTGACTAGTATTCCATTTGTCATGGAACTTTGCAAAGAATTCTCTCTGTTGTTTCTTGTTTATTTATTGTCAGTGTTTTTATTTCACAATCACTTTTGTAGGATAGCTTTGCTAGGTATAAAATCACAGGTTGGCAGTTATTTTCTTTATGTTTTGGATTTCATCATTTCTGTTGAGATGATGCCTGTCTTATTGTTGCTTCTTTGAATGTTTTCTTTCTTTTCTCTCTCTCGACTGCTTTTAAAGTTTTCTCTTTCTCTTATGTTTTTGGAATTTCTATTATGATGTTCCTATGTGTAGATTTTCTTTGTATATTTATCCTGGTTGGCATTTTATAGCATTTATTGAATCTGTTTATTGCTGGTATCTTCATCAGTTTTAGAACATTCTCAGTCATTATTCTTCAAATACTACTTCTTCCTTGTTCTCTCTCTCTACAC
Organism: Perodicticus potto; assembly: GCA_963574655.1. Lineage (NCBI taxonomy): Eukaryota > Metazoa > Chordata > Mammalia > Primates > Lorisidae > Perodicticus > Perodicticus potto. The sequence goes on from CAUYRH010051278.1 coordinate 35,976, forward strand.
TACTTTGAGACTCTAAATGCATATTAGCACTTTTTATTATGTCCATAATAATTAGAAAAAAATTAGATTCTTTTCTGAATTTTTCATCTTCTTTGCTCTTCATGCTTCAATGTGGATATTTTCTCTTGACCTAATTTTCAAATTTTCTCTTTTATCTACTGGGTCCAATCAGCTGTTAAACATTCATATTTATTTGTAAAAAAAGTCCCTTCCTTTAGCAGTACTTTAATTATTGCATTTTTTAGTATGAGAATTTATAAAGTTTATTTTTTAAAAGATTCCAGATCTCTATATATTGCCATTTATTTTCATGAACACAGTAATCACAACTTTTTCCAGTTCATATCTGATAACTAAAGTAATTGTACTGTATCTTTGTTATCTATGGGTCTGTTTCTATTTTTGGTTGTTTCTTTGGTCTTTTTTATTAGTCTACTTGATAAATATTAATTCAATGGTGACAATGTACATAAAAATCACAGAGGCTCTATTTGGCCATATTTCTCTCTTATGAAAGTTTTCCTTGTCTTTTGTTGTGCTGCCTGAGTGGGTACAGATTGCCATGATTGAGTCAAGGACAAAACTCACCCAAACTGGAATTGCAGTTTATATTAGATTTAAACTATCCCTGTCTCATCGTAGGATGTAGTGCTGAGGCATTTACTGTGTGTCATCTTCTTTGGTGAGGCATGATATCTGATCTTTGTCTCCTTAGCATGGTGAGACTGCCAAAAACCTCCTCTGTGATTTTCAAGATTGTCTACCTAACATATTCTCTTGTCTTCTGCAGTTTAAGAGCTTAGCAGGAATATTACAGAGTATCTGGCTTACTTCTCTGTGCCTCCCAAATTTCCAACTCTGGAAATTTGACCATTAGTCCTGGGTACATTTTTGTTTCTTTAGCACTGTAAGATTACCAAAAGCTGCATAAGTTTGTTTGCCCTTTGGTGTGTGCCTCCATTGGAATTATCATCTACTCTATCACAGCCAAGAGTTGTCACTGATTCTCAAGTCGCCCTTGTGCAGTTCTCTTCTCTGAGATCTCAACTTCTCAGGTTCTAGCTGTCTCATCAGTAGCTCTCCAATACCTTTTATAAGAATTTACAATTTTTTTTAGATAGAATTTCAAGTTGTTCTTGCCTGGAACTTTGATCTGCCATATGCTATAAGATTTTAGCTGGAAACAGAAATCTCTATTACCTTTTTAAATGATCCTTCTGGGATCTATTGACCTAGTCATTTGCAATTTTGAAGTCACATTGCAGTAATAGTAATTAAATTAAATATATGTTTGTGTTTTTATGTGTTTGGTTTTGTACTGATTCTGTTAGATGAATTCTACTAAACACCTCAGTTTAGCACTGATTAAAATCATTTGGGGATGGTAGGTTCTTCCCCAAAGAGTAATTTGTTGAATATGAATTAATTGAGCTCCTACTCCATAATGTCAAACACTTTGAGGATATAAGATGACTACATTTTCTGAGGGTCACATGGGCAAGGAACCTCTACCTATTTAGGGAACACTGGGTAATTAGCATACACTTGTCTTCAGCAGAGTTGTGAAACAGACAAGCTGTGTCTCCACAGTGCCTATACCCCCTTTTTGTACCCTTTTTAGGTACCTCCTCACTAGGCACCCAATGCCTCGTGCAGGTCAGCCTGGCAAGCAGGATGCAACATTGTCTTTCGTGGGTGTGACGAGACCCGTGGTTCAGACCTGACACCTTCCCCACATATTTCTGATGAAACTTAACTCTCATTTGTTTACTCCTCAGTGGCTTTATTTCCCTGAGGTCGGTCTCACAAGGTAACAGCTATATGTGCTGCTGGACCTAGAATCATTCTACATATTAATCAGCACCTTGCCCCAGTCAGATGGAGATTGATGTTAGGGAAAGCACCTTATCCTTGTTCTCTGGTCCATTTGTGATACTATCCAATGTACATTCACCTCTCAGTATCTGTGGAAGATTGATTCTAAGACCTCCTGCAAATACCAAAATTCACAGATATGCCAGTCTCTGATATAAAATGGTATATAGTATTTGCATGTAATTTGTGCATACCCCCCTGTATACCTTAAATTAGCTCTAGATTGTGTATAATACCTAATACTATGTAAATGCTATGAAAATAATTGTTAGATTGTATTTAGAGAATAATGACCAAAAAATCTGCACATGTTCACTACAGCTACAATTTTTCCCCCAAATATTTTTGAATGCATTTGTTTGAAGCCAGGTATGAAGAACCCCTGGCTAGGAAGGGTCAAAAGCAGTTATGCAGCAGGAGACCTGAAATTTGTGCTCTTTTCACATGTTGAATGGCACAGTCGCCTTCGCCCTCTCTTCTATGCCTGGCTTTGAAAATAAATGAAACGCTTGAATGTTAGCCACACAAACTTATTGACTCCCACTGGGTTCATAGATTTGAAAGTATGATAAAGCATTTTTGAACTCCGAGGAAAAATGTAGTTTATCCAAGATGTCATTTCAATGGCAAAGTTTGTCATATCTCAGAACAGGGTGCTATTAAAAGTCAACAGAACTGGAAAAATATAAATCATACTTGGTGACAAAGAAACTCACTAGCTTAGGGACCCTCACCCAGCATGCATGCGTGTCTGGTGATAGTTCAGGCTTACCCATTTTACCCATTACTAACCACTGGCCACCTGCTGCTGTGTGAATGGATTTTCTAATCTTCTAATCCTGAGGCCATGGTGTCTCTAGTTCCAGGATGTGACAGAGTGACATGACCTACTTTTATGACAAGGTAGTGAGGGGAAGCAGAGGAAACAGTGCCATAAAAACTTACTAACATTTTGAGCTAAGGCTTGAGTTTTAGGTTTTTCTGTCAGTTGTTTCCATAGTTTGATTTACTAGGGAATAAAGTAAGAGAATGCTGACTCATAACAGCATCTCTCTCTCTTAACACACCTTATTTGTCATCACTGCACATTTACTGAGTGACTTGGTCATAAGGTTACTCCCTCAAAAGCGGGTTGTCTCAACAGCTTGTTTCGCTTATTAACTGCATGGCCCTGCATAAGACACAGAACACATTATGTCTTTGGTTGTCATTGAAATGATAAAATTGGCCCTTGTCCTGGACGGCTCACAGGGTGTTTATGAGACTTAAGTGAACAAGGAGAGAATAAGCACTTTGTAACATCTGAGGTCTTATTGAGGACTTTGATGGATAGATATACCTTTTGGACCAGCTAGAGTAGGAGAAGGTAAATTAAGTATCCTTGGTTCAGTTATTGAAACTATTGGAATTAATAGAAATACTATTTCTGTCCATAGTTTTGTACCATATGTTCTTCCTATCACTGCCCCACACCATTAACTCAGCTTGAGCATCAATCAGTAACTTCCTAAAGACACTGAAGCTAACACAGACTTGCAGGGTTTCGCAGGATCTTGAAAGCTTGGGATTCATGTACTGTCCATCATCCATGCCGGGAGCTTTACCAACATCAGTCCTCGGTTTGGACTATTTGCTGTCTGGTGGTAAATGGAAACTTGGACCTCTCTCAAGCTGTTGGCCTCATTTACTCTTCTCCAGATCTCTCTTCCTCAGATCTCTCCAACTTGTAATCAGCATCAGCAGCATCTTCAATTCTAACACTTCAAGGGTGCTAAGAGTGTATCAGGGGACCTTGTGAATACTTTACATATGAGAGTTCCCTTGATTCTCTCAACAGCCTCCTTTTAAAGATAAGAAGACTGGGGCCCAGGGAGGTTGAGGAACTTCCTGAGGTTCCTATAGCCAGCAAATTGTAAAGCAGGGTTTTAAACCGAGGTAGTCTGCCCCCAGAGTCCCTGTCCTCACTGTTCTGCTGAACTGTCCGTCTGGCATTGCTTTACACTCCTGGTCCCACTGTGCTGAGCCATCATCTTGGAAGACATAATCTTGATCGCCATAATCCCAAATGTTGAAAATCCAGAAAGATCAAAAGCCTAGAAATATGTTAGGGTTATTCAGGATCTTAGTGCTTGAGATTGTATCTTTCAGCATCATGTCCTAGGAATCCCAGAAAAAGTAAAAATTTCTAAAAATCTATATCCACTTCTTTGAGGTTTGAAGAATAGCAAGATTCCCCTCAAGAGCATTTTCTTGGTATCAGTGACTTCTATCCTTCCAATTTCTGTTTCTCTCAAACAATCCTCTCCTTCCACAGAGTGCCTAAAGGGGACAGGCCTTTGGGAAGAAGTTCAGAGCCACTGGGACTGGCCAACTTGGGGCTGTGCAAGGCCTCAGCACCGTGGGCTTCTAGGAAGGGGGACTAAACACATCTCCCAAGGAGGAGGGAAGACCTGGGCAGCCAGGGCCTGTGTCTCATCCGCTCCAGCCAGATAAAGAGGCAGAGCCACAGGACAGCAGGATGCCTCGTACTGAAGTAACTGAACCAGTGAGGCAGGCCCACGTCCTTTCTACCAGCCACTGCTGTGCCCTAAGGGCGCTGCCAAAAGGGACAGGCCACTCAGGCCTCAGCTGGGTGGGAGGGGCTGATGCGATTCAGAGGCCACACAGACACCAGAGACCCACCTCCCCCCGGCTCTGACCTTCTGGGCAGAAAGAGGGGATAGGTGCAGGATGGAGCAGATAGAACCAGAAGCCTCACCTTTGCGGTCCATATTCAGCAACAGAGGGTATGTGATAGGTCCAGCCCCTAAAGCAGCAGTTCTCAACCTGTGGGTCGCTGTATTAAAGCCTCACAGCGTTAGGAAGCTTGAGAACCACTGCCCTATAGATACTGGCGTGTGTGTTCTGCCTCTGACAGGCATGACTTGCGAGGGGAAGAAGGAGGGTGTGAGTGGATCCCGCTGAAGACAGCCAGGGATGGCGTAAATGAAGGCAAAGGATAGAAACTGACGTGTGCATGAACTTGGGTTTTGACACCTTGCTCAGATTTCCCTAACAATTCTGCCTATCTCTTCTACCAGCAGCGTCCTTGTTAAGAGGATGTTCAGGCCCGTGGAAGAGGAGTTTGGTCCAGCACCTTCTAAGCAGATTAAAGAAGAAGGGATGAAGCGAGGTATCTCTCCTGTTCGGCACATCACCGAGGTGTTGTGTCCCTTACAGACCCTCTCAGCAGGGATGGGGGCATCTCACCAAGAAGAGCTTGTGGGCTCCGAGCCCCCTGCCAGGCTGCGTGGCTCCGTGCCAGCCTGGTGACTTTTTATGCACACAGGAAGTCCTCAGTCTTCTCCTTAGCTTTATATTCTGTCCTTGTAAACACCTTAAGTAAATGTTTGTGCTCCCTGGGGTTCTTTCCTTTGCCTTGGGAGAAATGTAATGAATACTCTGACTCATCCAGCAGCAAGATGCAAGGTTAAGAAACTCTAGCTGTGTATGTGACAGTCACACCGCGTAAGAACCAGCCATCCAGACTCATTCGACAGATGCAAACGATTCATCTCACACAAATAAATGAGTCTCCTGTGGCTGTGACATCACTACTTACCCATTTTCTCTCAGTCAAGGGTCTTTTTCCCACTTCACCAAGAGGGTTAGAAACAAAGCGGGCAAGCCGATGTCTAGCCCAGGGTGTCCGTGCCTCACCTAATTCATTGTCCCTCCCGGGATAAGTGGGAGAACCGTATTTTGGTTGCAGCCACCCCCAAAGCTTTTAGACTTACACAGTATTGGTTTTTCAAAGAATCAGCTCACCGTGTTAAATATGCCCACTGTCTACACAGCTTCCGTCTTTGTCACTGAGAAGCTTTTTGCCCCCTATATGTTGAGATGGGATTTGCATAATGGTCTGAGCAGCCCCTCTGCAACCTGCCACAGCCACAGGGTCGAGAGGAAGGGCCTTCCCCATCTGCTCCTCACAGCCCTCACCTGTAAAGTGGGGTGGTGGGAGGACCTGCTTCCGAGTTGCTGTGGGGATCAATGAGTTAATATGCAAGAAGACACTTCGTGCAAGAGCCCAGCGCACCATGAGTGCTGTGCGAATGGTAGTTTTATTATTAGGCTTCTATTAGTTGACTTATATCCTCATTATCATGAATAAGTAGTTTTTCAGAATGGAAAGAACATACATGTGCAAATGTAACATGAGCAACATTTAAACATTGGAAAGTTTTTCTGATTATGCGGGCTCACCTGTTGAGTATTTGAGTACATTTGGGCCCCACACCTCCCTTTCCTATGCTTTAGCGTTAGGGCAGTCACATGGAGCTCAGGACACGGCTTCCCTCCTTAGTTAGTGCCTGGTGGTTAGTCAGATTATTTTGAGACTGCAAAGCCAGCACAAAATTTGCCGCTGGAAGTTGTATTTGGCTGTGATTAAAAACAGGCTGTCACCTTTGAAACATGGAAATCATAAAGATGCAGGAGGGCTCTGTGACCTGCCAGCCAGAGAGAAAATGCCTGCCAGGAGTGACTTGTCCTAGGAAAAGAACAATGGGGTTACTGAGCCCCTTGCTTGGAGCTGATCTTTGAGGAAACATACTGAATCAGGGCCAGTAACTTGTCTTCTTGTTTATTTATTAGAAGTTGCCCGAGAGAGAACGATCATAATTAATAATTATCACCAATGGCATCACTGTTGGTTCTTGTGCCTTGGTAGCCATTTGTCAGGGTGGCCCAGTGGCAGCCGTGTGGGGGCGCCCCTGAGCAGCTGCCTGCCTTTGGCTGTCAATGTCTGGGTGCGTGATGGTGGTTCTTGCTATCATGGCAGAGTGAATATTGCAGAGTTAATGAAAGCCTGCTCCTGGGGCTGGCCGTGGGGTGTGCTATGAGCCCAGCTCGCCCGGCCTGTGGCTGTCAACAGGCTCAGCAGGAGAACAGTGGGCCTTCCCTGCCTGGTGCTTCTCCCACGGGCCGTGGGATACACTATCCTCTGTTTAATGCTTTCTAGCCACACTTAAAGCGAGTATAGCAGCCATGATATTTTAAAGACAATGATTTCAAAATAAGAGATTCATAAATCCGGTGCCAGCAGTCCTCATTTTAGTAGAATACGGTTTGGGGTCTCCTTTGGGACAGCCAGCTGGAGAAGTTATAGAATGTTCATTCGTAGCAGCCACTAATGGTTATGTTTTCCTTGACTTTAATTTTCCTTATCTGGATGTAATTTGAGGTCCTATATTCTAATTATTTTTTCTTGTACCTTCACATCGAGTCCTTTTATAATAGCCGTTATGTCATTAGCTCGATTTAGCCGAAATGGAGGCTATAAAGTGTTCCTTCCAAGGAACTAAATTTGGAAATCTTTGGTGACACGTTCAATCTATTTATTTAATTGGTACTTTACTTTTATATTGGGCTAAAAGAAGAAACTCTGCAATACTTAAAGATATTTCTTTCTTTTCTTCATATACTAACTGAACACACTCCAGCTGCAGAAAAGAATTGCAAGCAGGAGCCACGTGTGCCCATGTAGACGTGGCCTTTGCCGAGCAAGCAGCTTTAATGAAGTCCAAGGGGACTGGGAGGATGGGAAAGGCTGGGAGTTTGGGTAGAGCTGATTTCATTTTCTAGCTTCAACTCTGTTCTTCCGGGTGATGGTGATTGTAGCTCAGTTGATATCTGGCTGTTGTTAGGATCCAGGTGTGCTTTTGATCTGTGCATTTTTCTTAGATGGCCAGATGCATGGGGCTTCCGTCCCAATTCTCTTCCTTCCCTCTGAAGGAAGCAGCAGAAGTCACATCGCTGGCAGAAGGGAGAAGGGAAGGGCATTCAGTGGGCCTGAGGGTTGCATCTGAGTGGCAGGTCCAAGTTGTTTCTGGGACCTGACCTATAATGCAGCTGCAGGGAGGCCACTGGCCAGCAGGAGGGCCAGCAGCCAGCAGCTGTCAGTCTGTGGGACCGCGGGCGGGTTTCTCAGCCTCTCTGAACCTCAGCGTGTTGTCTCTAATGGTGGTCGGGGTCCCTACCCTCTCTCATGTTCTGTACATTCTCAAATTCAGATGGTTGTTTTGCATAGAAATTAGTAGCAAAGCCCAGAGGGTACTAGAACTTCAGCTGCTTCATCTACCATTTGAGGACACAGACGCTTGCTGTGTGGGGGCTCGCGCTTAAGCGCACCACGTGGCTGTTAGCACATTTCACCCCCACAGTGGTCCCGGGAGGCAGACACATGTGTGAGATTCCCGCTGCACAGAGGAGAACAGGCTTGGAGAGCGGTGCCCAGAGCTCACAGCAGGGACTGAACTCTGGGGTCGGACCAGACTGGGACCCCACACCCTACACGTTTTCCTCCTTTTGTCTCAGTCAGTGCCCGGGGCCTGTGCACCTGCTGCTCGTTGCCCGGGGAGTTTGCTCTCTCTCTTCTCTCTCTCTCCTCCCATCCCACCTGTCACCCACCCTCATGCCCACACACTCTTCGGAACTCGGGTCCCTCCTTCAAGGGTACCTTCCCAGAGCGTCTCACCTCCACACCTCCCTGCCTGGGCCAGGCCAGGCGCCAGTAAGCACTGTCTTGTCTGGGTGTCCTTCATCACTCTGTCTAGTCGTCTGCTTATTTGGGGAAGGTCCACTTCTCTATGTGGGCTGCAGCTCCATAAGGTCAGGGGCAATGACCCAACTCACTGCTGCAACCCTAGCTCCAAGCACACACAGCCCACAGGCCCAAGTGGGCATTCAGTAGCCTTTACTGGATGAACAAATAAATAGAACAAAGAGGTTGCAGAAAGAGTTGCCATAAAGAGATCACGTAGCCACCTTGCGAAGTTCAAGTGTAAACATAAAAAGCACCTCATAGCTGCCCAATTGTCAGTTTATCTCATTGAATCCCTCCTCACCAGTCCCTTGCCACGGTTGTCCGTGGAGGTGTCTCCGTCACCTGTGTGGGATGTAGTGTGGCTGGGGTCTGAGCCAGCAGGTGGCACCTCCCACGGACACCTGTGTGACATATCCTATCCCTGGGCCCCTGCAGAGCTGTGAGCCCTCCCTCAAGTGGCTCTCCCTCTCTTCCAGTGCTGCTGTATGTGAGGAAGGAGACGGATGACGTGTTTGACGCTCTGATGTTGAAGTCGCCCACGGTGAAGGGCCTGATGGAAGCGGTAAGCGATAAGCCCCTTTGGCCCTCGAAGCCCCAGGGTGTTCTCCTCCTCTGCAGCCCATTTACTTCAAGTGCAGCCACAGAGATGGCTCCAAAATGAGCTTCATAAAGAACAAGGGCAATCTGAGATTTGTGGAGACACTGATCTCTGCACTGTCAAGGCATATTAGCATTTTAAAGGGAAGGAAACTGAAGAACTGCCAATTCCCTGCCAGTTTAAGGCTAATCACAGTAAGATGCTGTTGGGGAAGGTGAAACTGTGAGTTCTCATTGGTCTCTTTGCATGAAACCAACTTAGATGAGTTTAACTTCCAAATACATGCAGAATAAAAACAATTAAGAGGTATCTTGCTAGCTGTGATAGTATAATCTAAAATAAATTATGACCTCTTGGTTAAGAAAAAACATATTGCAAAATTATGATGATTTAGGGTAAGATTCTTCCTTTCCCCTCCCTGGTCTAGACTAATATTACTCAACTTTGGCCTAAGATAAGTTATTTTATATTTTATTTGCATATTATTTACTCTAATATAACTTTAATGACTTTACTTTGAGTATAATTTCTAACATCCCAGCACCTTTCCCTCCCCCCCATACAACTATGTTGTAGAAGATCTAGGTTATTTATAGTGATAGAGACAACAGGATTGCTAGGGGCACCATCCAGAATTGTTGTTGGTTGGTTTGGAAAACTGCTACATTAGAACAGCATCTTGGGTTATGAGGCTAAATGTTGAAATGTGTAGGATAGTTCCTACAGGTGGAATCATACAATGTGATTTCTTTCATTTAAAATACTTTTTATGGAAGTTCATCTGTGTTGTAACATAAATCAGTACTTCATCTTTTTTCTGCCTGAATAATATTCCACTGTATGGATATGACACAATTTGTTTTTCTGTTCATCAGTTGATGGGCGTTGGATTTTTTCCCGTCTTTTGGCTCTTGTGACTCGTGCTTCCATGAATGTTCACATACAAGTTTTTGTCTGAACACCTGTTTCCAGTTCTCTGGGGTATATACTGAGGCATGGAATTGCTGAGCCAGACACAAAAGGCCACATATGGTATGATTCAATTTATAGGAGAAATTCAGGACAGGCAAACCCATAGAGAGAAAAAGCAGGTCAGTGGTTGCCAGCAACTGGGGCGGGGGGTGGAGTGAATGCTTAATGAATTTCCTTAGGGATGAATGAAAATGTTTTGAAATTAGAGGTGAGGGTGACACAATATTATGAATCCACTAAATGGCACTGAATGATTGAACCACTTTTAAATGGTTCAAATGTCAAATTATACGGTACGTATTTCAGAAAGTATTCAGCGTTCATCAGAAATTTAAAAGCTAAATGCATAGGACTGTTACCCACAGAGATACGGAGCTGCCCCTTGGAAATGCATTGTCCTGAGGCAACTCTGAACAGAGCGCCAAGGCCCACCCTCTAAGAAATTCTGGTGAAGGGCCAAGTAAGTAATCTATTCTGTTCTAAATGATTTTTCAATGGTATGGAGCTTGCTGTTACTGATCCCGCCTCACATAAAGAAAAAAATGGAAATCAGTGCAACAAACAATACAGTCTATATCTCTTCAAATAAACCCAGATTTTTAAAATGACCCTAAAATTGCCAAAGGATGAACTAATGAACTAGAAAAATCTGTAAAATATTCAGACCTCTCTGAGCAACTTTGGACAATTTCATACCCCGACCTGGCCTTCAAGATTATATTACTAAAACTGACTTACCTGGGAGGGAGAATATGAAAATTACAGAAGCAGTTGTTTAAATGCATATTCTCCAACCTCAACCCCAGAGATTCTGATTCTGCTGAATGGGGACTGGAGTGGGAGAGAGGAGTGAGAACACAGAATCTGTATTTTTAACAAGCTTCTCAGCATATTCTGAGATGAGCGAGGTGTGAAAACCTCTGATCTAGATCAGTTCCAAATTAATTGGATTATGATCCTTCCTTTATCCTTGGTGTCGTTTCTTTCCCTTCCATGACACCTGGCCAGATCTACAGGTGTCAGCAGATATGGTCCCTCTGGGCCACAGAGGAGCCACGTGGTACCTTCACTCTCACCCAAACAGCAGCTCAGCAACTCTGCCGACGCTCCCCCCTATAGCAGCGCATGGCTGTTGAACCCTTCTAGGGGGAGCTCATTACACCTGCCTTGTTTCAGTTCACTGGGGCTCAGGGCAGGGTGAGAAAAATGCATAGTATCCTTTGACCCAGTAAGCCAGGAAGAGGCCAGGTTCCCTAATGTGGCTCTGGTCAAATTGTTTAGGGCTATTTTGACTTTCTTTCTCCTTTAAGTCTGGATAGGAAAGGTTGTATTCAAGCACCAACCCAAGCTATCTCCTTGCTTCCTAAGTTGTGCAAATGGGAAAGTAGGGCAGGAGCAGAAGTTCCTTGAGGACCCTCAGGCGATGTGGTCTGGTGGGGAGCTGCAAAGGAATGACTCAGCAGTCTCTGCAACGTGGGGACAGCCATTCAGGGCACCAGGCTCTGTTGCAGTGAGGACACGAGCGCACCGTTAAACAAGATGAACCTCACTGCAGCTGTACCCTAAGTTTATTTGGTACCTGGGTGGGATAAGAAAGGGTTCCTTGTAGAGTTGGGTTCTCTGAAGAATGAGACCTCACTAGTGTCTGACACTGACCACACGGACACTTAGCAATACATACTGGTATACTGGAAACATACACATGTTATACATAATATAAATGTACCTCTATATTGGTAAATACACATGTGTATTGGTAATACATTTGTGTGTGTATAAAGTAAGACCAACACACTCATGTGTACGATATAAGCAGGATAGCATAGGGGTAATCATAGGGCTTTGGTCTCAGAAAACCTGTGTTCAAATTCCAACTGAGCCTCTTACGAGGTGGACAAGTTTAACCTCTTCTTCATTCTTAAATGGAAATAATAATAATACTTAACTCCTGGTGTTGCGAGGATTGAATGAGACAATGCAGACATGAAACCTTGCCTGGCCTCTGGTGTCTACCAAGTCCCAGGCTAAGGTTAGACCGTGCTACAAAAACAGCGTTTCTGGTAGGAATCAGAAAAGACACAGTATGAAGATTTCTTCATCCTGTTCCTAAGATTTTGGCTTGCAATTCCATTATGTAATATCCTACTAACTTGAAGTTTCAGAGGAGGTGTGGGGCTGCGGAAATGCTGCAGGTACCCAGTCCCGAGATTCCAGCGGCCGTGGGGGAGGCCCTCTCCTGGGCCAGGAGGCAGAAAGTTGCCCCTGAGAAATGATCTTTCTGCTCCACAGCCAAGGACCCAAAGTAAACAAAGTCTCAAAACAAGAGGGCAAAGCAACAACTCCTAAGTTCAAAAACCAAGTATGGGGCTTATATTTTTTAATGACTAAAAGTTACATACAGAAAAAATGCTCAGTGAGTAGAAAAGGAAAAACCTTAACTTTTAAGGAAAGTTATTTCATGAAGAGATATTGTGCTTGACCTCACACCATCACATTGAACCCTGTCATAGGTTGAAATGGCTTCCCATAAACACAAACACAGCCCCCGTGTCATTACTGTGGAGCTAAGGGATTGCTTTCCTAAGTGGGTCCATCAGATCCCCTGGGTTATGTTTACAATGGTGCCTTCCCAGAACCCCCACCCTTAAGCATCAGAAGCAGAGTCTGGGGATGGGTTCAGGCATCAGCATTGGTGACAAGCCCTCTAGCTGATTTGACATACACTAACATTTAAGTGCCACTAGCTGGTGTGTGCCTGAGCTAGCAACTAGCATTAGGGTTCGATTCTGTCCTAAGCTCCTATACACCTGTTCACTTAGAACGGGAATTGGCTCGCCTGTTGAAACTCTTCTAGGCCCAAGTCTCTGCAAAGGTAGTTTTGAGCCGGGAAGTACAGACTGTTTCATAACCCATCCCTGAGGATTTTAGGAATTAGCCTGGCTCTAGGCTACCTCCTTCATCAGTGTTTTGGGGAGACCAAATGCTTGTCCGTGTTGAGGAAGGAACTCACTATCTTCCAGGGTCAGCAGACTTCACAACTCCAAATGTGAAAATATGCCTCGTGTAAAGCACATGTGTCTTGCAATTGTTTGTAAAATAGAAACTCCTGCTTCATGTCAATATTCACATTGTTATACTTCCTTCTTGAGCTCGTTATTAAAAGGTTGGCTATGCCTCGGCTTCCTTATCTGTAAAATGGAGTCATCGAGAGCCTTAGATGAGTTGACACAAACACTTGTAGATAGTAGCAGAGCAGATGATGGCGATGATGATGGTGACACACCTGTTTCCACAACAGGAAGACGTGGATTGCTTTCCAGTGGAGAACCTGCCCTTTATTTCTCCTGCCAAATTTCCCAATTCCCCATCAACAGCCAGGCATTACTTAGATGGAGAAGAAAATTTGCACTGGAAGTTAAAGAGCAAAAAAATTAAAAGTTTTCATTTTTTTATTTTTTTAAAAATTATTGGCAATTAATGGTAAAATGTTGATTTGTCATTGTGACATGAACAGAACCATGTTGCCACCCTTCTTTCAGATGGGAACCGAGGTTTGAGTTGGAAGGCACCACATCAGGGAAGAATTTGGGAATGGGGACAGTGTTCCCAAAGCCTGCGCAGATTTCCCAGAGTAGATGACTGGAAGTGCTATGCAGTAGAGGGGCGGACGGAGATTGCTCCAAGCCAAAAGGGGAAGGGAAAGGATTAGGGGTGACCTCTCTCTGTGAAGCTAGCCCATGTGCACAAGGACACAGGTTGCTGATGGCCTCAGTAGCACACACTTTCTGTCCGACTGAGTCATTCGTACATGGAGCTGATTCATGAATCCTTGGTTCTCTTGACAGGTCAAATGTGGCCACCTAGAAAGTATTTGCAGGCAAGAGTCTCCTGCTCTGTACGTGCATCTTAAGAACAGCATATATTCCAAATAAAAGTAATGAAAAGTAATTGAGTTCCAGAGCAGATAGTTCTGTTAGATTCCTGTAAAGGAATCCTAAATTGCCATGAATACCTTTAGTAGTCTGGTGACATCTATGAACCCTTTTCAGAATAGTGTTTTTAAATGTATAAAATAAAATACATAGGATTCCAAAGGAAACCAATTATATTGATAAGTCATCAGAATAATCAAAAGCATGCAGAAATGTGATTTAGAAATATATGTGCTCCTCATTCATGCATTAAATATCATGATCTGTGGTAGGAGTGATAACTACTGTAATTTCAAAGATGATGAATGAGTCCAATCAGTATTTTGAAATATTTGCAGAATTCAAGTATGACAAAAATATCTGTGATTTCCATTGATAACAAAGACACAGCCACTGTACCTTCATAATTGAGGGAAATGCTAAATTCCAGTCTGAGGTTACTGAAAATAAGGATGAGTGTTTTCCCCATCCAAGCTCATGTGTATACTTTTTGAGCACCTATAAGCCCCAAATTAAGAAGCCCTGGCTGAGACCAACCACAATGAGGAAATGACAGGTCTATAAATGATGTGCAAGCAGGTTGCTCTTCAAGCATTTTTTTCTGTGACCTGGTTCTGATAAAGAAGCGGTTCTAGAACCCCAGGGAAGTGGAAAGGTAGTGAGCGCTCTCCTGAAAACTGGCTACACTTGGGTCCTTTTTCCTTTATCCCTTCAGCAAAGCTTCACTCTGAGCCCTCCCACAGCAGAGCCAGCTCACCTCAGCAATTCCTTCTGATTTAAAGGACACCAAGAGACATGACAAATAGTACAGATGCCAGGCATGGGAGGGTGGGAGAAGGGAAGCATAAATTCTTCCAAAGGGAGCTCTGGGGGAGGAGTGATGAAAGCAATGTCAGCCCTACATTATTGAGCGTCTTACTAGATTTGGAAACAGCATTAAGATTTCAAGGAAACTTGCTAGTGCTATTTAGACAGATATAACATAACATCTGCTCAAGTAGTTGCTAAAGGAATTTGACTTTCTAAGGAAGGGAGGGTGAGCCGCTATACAGCCAGGGTAATACAGGAGTCTTTCCAATAGGTTAAATATTTCTGGTAACTTAAAAAAAATTATTTCTAATCTTATTGAATTATGATCCGATGTGGTGTATATCTTTGCTACACAATATGTAAGAAAGTCTCTTGAGGAGATATAAAGTTTGCGTGCGTGTGTGTGTGTGTAGTATATTATGTGAAGTATATTGATTGTGTTATTCAACTCTTATCTGTCTACTAGGTTTGTTCAGTTCTGAAAGAGGTATATTGAAACCTCTCACTGAAATTGCAATTTTTAGGGTTTTCCTCTATCTGCAATAGTTTTTGCTTAAATGCTATGTTGGTGGATGTGTAATTTGTTTTAATTTTTCTCTTTCATTGACATGTATTATAATACCCTAACCTCATCAAATGGATAGCAAATCTTCAAAAGTAATTATTGAATCCAAAGTTAAGCAGTCTTCTTATAAGTTACATTCTTGTCATCAAAGCCATATTTTAAAACAAATATTTCAATGCCTTTTCACTTTAAATAGAATTTAAAAGAATATTTATCACACCAACCCACTTTACTCCCTAAGGTGTATTCAGTCATCGCTGTATTTTAATCACATCAGCTTTGTAAGAAAGCAGCATCTTTTGGGAAATTCCAGTATTTTTTTATTCAACACAAATAGTCCTTGGCTGACTGTTATTTTTCCTTACTCTAACAGTTAAATACAATTTACAATGAGCCATACAGAAGGCCACGTAAGGTTACACCTAGCACCCACTCATTTTATGAGTTAAGTACCCAATCTGAAAGCTTTATTACATTTAGTATGCAAGCAAATAGTTTTTAGGCAGATTATTTTTTAGACAGAACAAGATAGAACACCACTCCAGAAACATCTTTTCCTCCAGATGATTCTGGCTAAATACACCATTTTGGAACTTATGTTTTAATTCAAGCCAGTCACTGGCATAATGCTAAATTGACAGAATGCATTGTTAGAAGCAAAGGTATATTTATTTTTAAACACAAACAATTAAAAATTTTATACCATCTGTTTTAATAAAAATTAATTGTATTTTATGCCTTTTGAAGTTAGGGAACAACCGTTGCACACATTGTCGGGTAATTTGTTAGACTGGATTTTAATGTTTTATGCTTATTATAGCTTTCCCATGAATTGTGTCTTTTCTTGTTACATCACGTCTGCTCTTGCCCTGAGCATACCCTGTCTCCTATTCCCCTCCTCATTCCTCCTTTCCTTCTGTTTACATTCAGCTAGTGTGGTTACTGGCTGGTCATTCTCTATTAGCTACATTGTGTGAAGTGCTTTTCTGTGAAGCAGCACACAGCTGTTTTTCTTCCTTTCTATTCCTCATTTTTTCTTTTTCTTTTCTTTTTCACCCACTCACATACTCTGCCT
This sequence comes from Perodicticus potto, assembly GCA_963574655.1. Classification (NCBI taxonomy): domain Eukaryota; kingdom Metazoa; phylum Chordata; class Mammalia; order Primates; family Lorisidae; genus Perodicticus; species Perodicticus potto. The sequence goes on from CAUYRH010051278.1 coordinate 52,389, forward strand.
TTGCCTGAAAGAATGAAGTTCATTCTCATTGGGCGTGATGACTGACATACTTGATTTTACTTCTTCCATCTTTTGTTGACTATTTATTTCACTTCATGGTTCCTTTTTATTTCCATTTACTTTTATTTTCAGTTTTCCAGTCCGGTTAAGTTGCTGTTTTTTACCTTTTTATTTTGAATGCTACTCTTTACTTTTTCCTACATTATTTCAATCTCTTCTTATTTCTCCATTATTTGAATATAAAATGCCAATTATTCTTCCACGAAGACCTTCTATCTCCCCTGACTCCAGTAGGAGGACACTTTCAGCTTTCTTTTCTCCCTTCCCCTCCTCCTAGGATGAACCCAGCGAAATGCCTAGCCTTTTACCACAAACTCCCAACTTCTAGCTTTTATCAAAATAGTTTAGTGCCTTTTTTAAAAGGAAATGATTAGATCTTTCTTTGCAATATGTCCTTTTTATATCAGGAATCCTTAGTTAGCACTTACTATATTTCACATTCCCAGTCTATGCAACCATGTGTACACTCAAGTTCATGGCATAACACTAGTTGCTTGTTTTCTTATGCTAGCCTCGTCTCTGTTCTGATGCATTTGCTGTTTGGCTGGTTCCTTTGTAAGAACAGTCATCCTTCAGTCTCTGCAGAGTCATTGGTTCCAGGACAACTGTCCCTACACCAAAATCCACCAAAGCTCATGTCCCTGATATAAAATGATGTACTATTTGCATACAACATATACACAGCCTCTTCCATACTTTAAATCATCTCTAGGTTCCTTATAGTACCAAAAGAAATGCTATGTAAATAGTCGTTACACTGTATTGATTTTTAATTTCTGGTTTTTATTGTCATGTTTTTGTGAACTTTTGAATTTTTTTCAAATGCCTTTGATCTGCAGTTGGTTGAATTTATAGACTTGGAACTTGCAGCTCCTGACGACCAACTGTATTTTTTTCAAATAAGATATTTGGATGAAATACTCCCTGAACCCTTGCATTTCATTGAGACTGCTCTTTCATCCTGAGAGGTGAGGAATAGCTTGTTGATGTATAGCATTCATAGGATGAATTCTTTTTTTCTCTGTAATCTATAGATAGGGATTCTTCCACTGTCATTTGGTTTCTATGTTACAGATGAGAAAACTGAAGCCACCTTTACCCTTCTGGGGGTAACTTATCCATTCTGTCTGGGCGATTCCAGATGGTTTTCTTTCTATTTTGAAATTTGGCATTTTCAGAGTGTCCAGGTGTCTGAGTGTTCTCTCATTAATCTGTCAAAAGATTCAGGCTACTCCTCCCACTCAAAAACCTAAATTTTTCATCTATTATTTGTTCCATTATTTCATCTTTTCCAGCTGTTCCATTTTCTCTGTCTGGGATGATTTTCACATCTAATATGGCCTGACTCTATTCTTCAAAGTCTATTTTTTCCCTTCATAATTCCCATCTATGCTATGTATTATTGTTTTGCCCTTTGAGTCATTGTTCAATTTGATTTTTCCTAACAGTATTTGGTTTGCTGAATTGACCACCTTCCCTTCATTTGCTGAAATTAAAAATTTTTTTCATTCAATGATCGTATTTGCCACAAAAAATAGCCGGGCACTGTGGCGGGCGCCTGTAGTCCCAGCAACTTGGGAGGCAGAGGCAGGAGTATTGCTTAAGCCCAGGAGCTGGAGGTTGCTGTGAGCTGTGATACCACTGCACTCTACCCAGGGCAACAACTTGAGGCTCTGTCTCAAAAATAAAGAAATAAATAAAATAAAATAAAAAAAAAAGAATTTTGCATGTGAGTGCTTCATAAGTGTCCTTCCTAAGTGCTCTTGTGTGTACTGTTCAAATGGAGGCCTCCAACACAAGTTCCGTGAATTTTCTTTGCTATCTATAGCCTCCTCCTGGATGTGTGATTTTTAATAATTGCCTCATTCTAGCTCAGATATGGCTTTGGGGGAAATCTCGTCAGTGATGAGTCAGCAGGCAGGTTGCCCACCCACAGATATCTTTTGTTCTCCTGGCCCTCGCCCACTTGTTCTGCTCCTTATGTGTTTATGGGGGGCGGAGGAAGATGGAATGGTGCGAATCTATGCTTCTCTTTGCATGAGCTCTTCCCAGGATCCAAAGCTCTGTCAACTTTGCTGTAGAGGTCTTCAGCCTCTCTTTCTAGCCTCTACTAAACTTTCCAAGAATCTGAGTCTGGAATCTCCCCTGCACTGACCTGTGAGCCCACCAGCTGCTTGGCTCTGAAGGGGTAGGTAGATATAATTTGGGAATGGAGAAGACATGAAAACATTTAGGTCAGGTCTTTCCAGAATCCATCCCTAAACTATTACTATTTTATATTTACAAAAGTGAAACACAATCATTATAAAAGTTAAATTAACAGGACAGAATTGTGCAAAGTAAATAGTAAAAGAATGTCTTATTTCTGTCTATTCTTCAAAGATGGCCATTATAGATTGGTGGATCTTTCAAATATTTTCTATGTAATTACACACATATATTTCTAAGAATACAAGTGGGATCACACTATATCACACCATTTTGCAACTTGGGTTTTCTTCCCCTTAATATAATAAGGATTTTTTAAAAATATATAAATTCATACAGGCTTAGCACATTTCTTTTAATGACTGTGTGGTTTTTAAACTGTGAAAACATCAAAGCGTGTTTAATGGATATTTGTTATATCCAGTTTTCTCTGCTATAAACAGTGACATTTTGAAAGTATTTGCTTACATCCAAGGGATTAGATTACTAAGTGTGGACTATGTGATCAAAGGAAATACACATCTTAAATATCAATAACTTCTGCCATATTTCTCTCCAAAAGGGTTAACCTTGTTACTCTCCTGTATATAGAATATGAGAGTCGCTGTTTTTCATACTCTTGCTGACACTGTATGATCAATATTTTAGCTTTTATTAGTCTGAAAAAACAAAGTTAGTCTCCTATTATTGCTTTAACTTGAAATTTTTAAATTAGGAGTGAAGTGGTACTTTTTGTATATACTTATAGTCTGATTATATTTCTCTTTGGTGAATTGCTTCTTCGCATTTTTCCCCCCATTGACTTGTTAGTCTTTTTCTTGAGTTTCAGGGACTTCTCTCTAACTTAAGGAAGTTAGTTCCAGGTCTTTCATTTGCATTCCAAGAATGTTTCCCACTGCATTATTTGTCCTCGAGCTTTTTGTGATAGTTTTTGCAATACTGTTATTTTTAATCTTATATTGTATTAATTAACCTTTTAACCTCTTTTTTTTCGAGGATTCATATTTTGCTTAGAAAGATCTTCCTTACTTTAAGTTGATAGCTATAAAAGTGATTAACTCATGGTTTCTCCTTTTACTTTTAAGATGCCATCTTTTGCATGGAAATCTTTGATCCACCTGAAATTTATTTTGGCATACGAGTGGAGAAGGGATTCACCCTAACTTGTTAACTTTTTTTCTATATGGCTACTAGTTAATCCAATGTCATGATGAGAGTCCATCTTTTTCTGATTGATCTGAAATGCCACTTTTATTATAGATTGAATTCCCACGCCACTGAATCTTTTTTTGAATGATTGGACTGAATCTATCTAAAGGGTGAGCCTTATAAGTGAGTGCTTTGAGAGTTTGACTCAGGAGTGGAGAGCACCCTGTGCCCAGGGAAATGACCAGGAGAGTAAGATTGGAACTTTTCCCCTTGCCTCTATGCAGGCTTCCTACTGTGCTCATCTGCCTTCTTGTTGTTGATGTTACAGATATCTGAGAAATATGGGCTACCTGTGGAGAAGATAACAAAGCTTTACAAAAAAAGCAAAAAAGGGTAAGAAAGAAACTTGAGCTTAACTTGACTCTATTTCAGGTCAGCCTATGTGATGCCTTAAAGAAAACCACATACACAAAGATACCTTTCTTTTGTTAATTCTGTTATGTGTCCTTCATAAAAATTGTGTGTCATCCTTCCAAAAGGATTGCAGAGGAGTTTGCAAAAGCAATGCATTTTGAAGATCTTAAATAAAAGAGGGAGAGAGGATGACAGTGCTTCGTCATAAGCGAGACCTTATCTCTAATAATAGCTGTGCATTGTGGTGGGCACCTATAGTTCCAGCTACTCGGGAGGCTGCAACAAGAAAATCGCTTGAGCCCAAGAGTTTGAGGTTCCTCTGAGCTGTGATGCCATGGCACTCTACCACGGTGACCAAGTGAGACTCTTGTCTCAAAACAAAAAGAAAAAAAAAAAGAAAGAAAAACTAAAATGGTCCAAAGAGAAGAGTTTAAAGACCCATTTTCTACCTTTTATAGAAAAATAGCTTCAAAGGCTAAGGTTATTTTTGTGTCCCCTGATATTCCATTGACAGGATGAGCGGATGGACGAGAGGGGTCTGGAGGTGGTGAGGACACTCGGGGTAATGGCAAAGTCACCCCTCAACAGAGAGTGGAATTTACAGCAGCCATAGCTGTTGGCTTCAGGGAAGCACAGTAGGAACAAAAAATGGTTCAGGACCCAGGGAATTCTTCCAGGGTAATTAAAAAAATGTTCTCAAATGACCACCAGACCTGCTTGTTCTCACTATTGCCATAGCTCTTATTTATTGAGTGTTCAGTAGGTTCTAGGTTCCCTATTAAGTGCTTTAATGCTTTCCTCTATTTACTCCTTACTGCTTCATTGGTAGAATCTATTAGTTTTGCTACTTTGCTGATGAGGAAACTAAACCAGAGATAGCTTACATGTCTTGCTCAAGGTGCTGTGTTCAGTAAGTAGGGTATAGATTTGAACCCAGCTCTGTATTAACAAAGCTCAAGAGCTTGGCTTCCACTTTCTGCGATCTACACCCTGTACGGGCTTCCTGCCTATGGGAGTCTAGGAGTAGTGACCACAGAGCTGGTGTAAGTGCCAGGACAGAATTTTCATGACTCAGCCTTTGAAGGTATTTTTCTATAAAAGGTAGAAAATGGGTCTTTAAACTCTTCTCTTTGGACCATTTTAGTTTTTCTTTCTTTTTTTTTTTTTCCTTTTTGTTTTGAGACAAGAATCTCACTTGGTCACCTTGGTAGAGTGCCATGGCATCACAGCTCAGAGCAACCTCAAACTCTTGGGCTCAAGCGATTTTCTTGTTGCAGCCTCCCGAGTAGCTGGAACTACAGGTGCCTACCACAATGCACAGCTATTATTAGAGATAAGGTCTCGCTCTGGCTGAGGCTGGTCTCGAACCTGTGAGCTCAGGCAATTCACCAACCTCGGCCTCCCAAGTGCTAGGATTACAGGTGTGAGTCACCATGCCCATCCATGGACCATTTTCATAAATGATACTTATTGCATAGGATTCTCAGGCTTTCTGAAGGGTGAGGCCTCTTGGATGACTGTGGGTCAAGGAGGACACCCTTTCCACCAGAAGAACCCTTTTGGAATGCTCACTAAAATGTATATTGCTCTTCTTTCCCAGGTCAGTGTAACAGGCTGGGTGTATTCCTTTGACAGTGAAATTTGAGTGGTGTCTTGAGGTTACTGCCAAGCACAACTCCTTGGTGCCCACACCCATGCTGAAGATAACATTTTGCTTTCATTGAGCTCTGTGTCAGGACCTGTGCTAAATGCTTTATCCTAATAACAAACTGGATGGTGGTTCTTATTTTTGCAGAAGAATCAACTGAGGCTCTGAAAGGCTAAACAACTTGCCTATTGACATGTATCTATAAAATGATAGAGTCAGTTCTTCATTCTCAAACTAAGATCTGTCTGACTATAAAGAATGGGATTGTCTCAAAGGCTTCAGATCACGGGCAAACTTTGGGAGCTGTAGGTTTTCTTAAAACTTTACCCGCTAGAAATAGTAAACCGAGGAGTAGGTCACAGGTGGCAAAGCATGAGCTCTAGAGTGAGGCGAAGCCAGGTTCAGATCAAGCTCAGCCGTGCATAAGCCAAATGAACTTGGGGATGTGATTTAACCTTGCTGAGCTCAGCTTTCTCATTTGCAAAATGGTGATGAAGATCCCTACCTTCACGCTTGCCGTGAGGACTACACGCAAGGGCTCTGAAACACTGGCTTGTTCTATGCGCTCAGTAAGGGTAGCTGCAATTCTTGTTTAGTTTCTTCTTCCGCCTGAGAACAGACACAATGCATTTTTTATAATGGATTTTTAGGAGGTGATGTGACTTGATGAAAATAGTTAGGGGGCCTAACTATTTAGGTCCCATCTCTGTCAATAGCTAATTCTGTGGTCTTGCACTTCCTAACTTCTCTGAGCCTTAGTTTACTAATCTATTAAGCAAGAGGATTGGGTTGAACATTAGTTCTGAGAAATCGAGGCTTTGTTTTCCTCAAACTGGTTCTTGGGGAAAGACAATAGCGTAAGGTTCTTTCACTGCTGTGTCCTCTCCCCTCCATGCCACTCTCCTCCTCCGCCCCACTGCAGGAGATTAGCTCAGAGAAGCCCCAGGCCGGGGCCGGAGCCTCCCTGGCCCCGCACACTGCTCACAGCGTCTCTGTTTTTGCCCCCTCCCCCACCTGTGGCAGCATCTTGGTGAACATGGATGACAACATCATCGAGCACTACTCGAACGAGGACACCTTCATCCTCAACATGGAGAGCATGGTAGAAGGCTTCAAGATCACGCTCATGGAGATCTGAGCCGTGGGCTTGCCACTCCCTTGGCAGGAGCTCACAGCACATTCCTCCCTGGGAGAGATGGAGGCCGCAGACCCCAGAGATCCACTTCACCCATCTCACAACTGCTGTTACAAGACTGCGCAGGCACCACTCCGCCAGTGTGCTTGGCCCGTCCACCAGCTCCTACCAGGGACCTGAAGCCTGAGTCCCATGGGAAGATGCCTTGGGTCTGGCGGGTTCTTATTTATTGCCCACCAAGGGCTGAGGCCTGAGGCAAGTCACTGCTGGCTCCGGTTGAGACTGTCCAGAGCTCCCCCTCCAGGAGCAACACTCCTTCCAGACAGCCTGAAACATCCTTGTCCCTTTTCCTCACCTCTCCATGTCTCCGGAATGGCTGGACAAAATGAGCTACTTCTCTGGGTGCAGTAGTCACGGTGGGGCAAGAGCTGGATGCCCCTTACTGGCCAAAACTTTAGGCTGCTCTGGGGAAGCTTGTCTTGCTAAAGACTTCCAGGGTTCCCAGCCAGTGGCCACCAGGCCCTGTACAGGAAGACGCTGAGCTACCGTGTAATTAGTAACTAACACAGAACGTATGCCTGGCGTGCGTGTACATAGTGTTTATAATATTGCAATAATATATTTTATCTGTGGTACATGGGCACGTTTACTGCCCCCGGCCAAGGGGTGGCACATACCTGGAGACTCCGTTTTCTACAAGAGGTTTCTGCCTCTGCACCTGTTCAGGAGACATGCTGTACGAGGGAAGGGGCCTTTGGGTTGTCACCTGGCTGCAATGGGTACCAAGATGGACTCTCCAGTGGGTGTGCCTGGGAACTCGCGTCCCCAGAGAAAGCCTCCTTTCGGACCCGAGGCCACCTCGTTTATCTCATGATGGTACGCTTTGCTTGGCTCTTCCTTTTAGCTTTTTCCTGGGAAAGGTCATATCGTCCACGTCCAGCTCCTCTGCATGGGTACCAGCCCTGCCTGAGCTTTCTAAAGAGGCTGTATGGGGTTTTGTCGTCAGGTGCCTGGCCCTGGGGCCTGCTGCAGAACTCCTCCACTGTCCTCAGAATCCTGGATGCTGTGTAGTGCCTCCCAGTTTATGAGCACATCCTTCATCTCAAGTGGCCTTTGAAAAGCCCACATGCGGTTCTGAGAGCCTCGCCAGCAGCTCAGCTCTGAACCACCAGGCCAGGGCTTCCTCCTGGAAAGGGAGGATCATCTGCCTGCCTCCTGGGTGCTGGGCTTTCAGGAAGTGAGTCAGAACTCTCGTGAGCCCTGGCCCCTCTGAAACCAGCCTCACCCCGGAGGCAGACTGGGAGAGAGAAGGCTGTGTCCTCGCACACTATGCCCTAGGAGATGAAGAGGAGAAAGACACTCCCCTAAGCAATCATAAATGATGCACTATGTGGGCCACTGTTCTCTTTGAGGGGACAGGTAGGTGGTTTAGGGGGCTGTGTTCACATTTATGGAAAGAAACTCCAGCGTCGTGGTAGCCAGACACATCTCAGCATCCGAGGCCCAGATCTAGGGCAGGTTCTGTGGAAAGGTCCAGATTCGTTTGTAAAGCACTTTGACGTCTTACTGGGAGGCTCCTATATCAGGGCTCTCTGCCTTCCCCTCATCTACCCCCGAGGCCCAGAGCAGGATGGAGGGGCTTCTTCCAGCTCAGCTATTTCTCCTCGAGGCCGCACAGGAGCTGATGGAATGGAGAGCAGGTGCTGTGCCCCAGAAGATCCTCGTGTGGTGGTAAGGTGGTGCCTTTCCCAGTGTCCTCTGTGGCAACCCGTCCTATGGTGACAGAGGTTTGCATCCTGCATTCAGCTCCACTCCAGTGTGTCCCCTTCTCTGCTCTGACGGCTACTGGCCTGGACTATTCTGGGGAGTGATGGGGCTGTGTTCTAAGTGTTGGAAATACATATGTAATGTGCACTTCCCGTGCTCCCTGGGTGAGGAATAATTTCAAACACAATTGGCAGATGTAGCAGCAAATACTACTGGGCTGGGGCCCAGGACGCCAGAGGAGGGAAAAGATAAAACTTTGGGCAGCCTGACACAGGCTATCTACCCTTCTGTCTCCACCTCTTTGGAAAACTGTCCCAAGGCAGAAGATGTTTTTGCGTTTGTCCTAAGTTCCTGAGCAGTCATGTGGTGACCATTGCTAGAACAAAGGATATGAGGCCAGTGCCACCAGAGAGTGGTGCAGAGTGCCACATCCCATCTGCCCTGTCCCCCTCTGCAGTCCTTGAGCTCCCTTGGCTTAGCATGGAGGTACTCTGCGTTGTGTATTAGCAGAGCTGTGATGAGCAAAATTTCCCAAGCAAAAACACTCCAGAAAGATAGGAGGCCTTGCCTCCTCTTCCTTTTTGTCCCTTGATCACACTCAAATAAATACGCTTCAAAAAAAAAAAGTTCATGGGAGGTGGGGGACATATGAGCATGTGTTTTCCTTGCACATCTCCACATTATTCAGATTTTACAGGTGTTTGGAAATTGAGACCAACAGAAAATTGCAGTCAGATGTCTTCTTGGAATTGGTTCCTAAAAGACTAAGGCACGTCCCCGCCCAGAAACTTAAGAAGCATGAACTGAATCAAACGTTTATTTTCCTTCTTATTTAAAATCATGGAAATGCAACAGAAATAGAGGATTTGTGCCAAATTCTATGAACAGCCCTTTCTTAAAGACAAGCAAGGGAGATTGATGTATGTACAATTTGCTCTCATGTTGAAAGAAAAAGAAAAGGTAAAATGTAACTTAATAGTTTTGTAAATGGGAGAGGGGGAATCTATAAACTATAAATACAGTTATTTTATTTTTTGTACATTTTTAAGAAGAAAAATAAATATTCGTAACAGAAGAGTAAAACGACAATGCCTGGTGCTTTCTGTGAGGTGAGTGTTGGGGCTCTTGGCCTGGTTGGAAAGAAGTTTCTGGGTGGCTCCCCTGGGCTCACAAGTCTTGGGCTTCCACAGTCCTGGCATTTCCTCTTCAGGTTCCTTTGTTGGGCTCCACCCTGGGGTCCAATGAGAAGAGGCTACGGACAGTAGGAGGCCTCAGCGTGACCATGCCATCCCCTCCCTCCCTCCTCACCCCAGGCTCCCTCACGCACCCTTCACTAACACAGACATTTTCTGCTCCCCCAGTTCATGCTTACCAACCACTAAAACCACGTGGTTCCAACCCCAATTTTATCAGGACAATCTCTTACTCTGGAACCCACAGGCTCCCTGGTGTCAGTTACTCAGATGGGAGCCCCTCTATGTGCCCTCCCAGTGTATGTTGAAGTTTTCTCGGTGGCCACTGCTAGCCCTTGAGAACCACCCACCTTCCTTTAACCACCACCCTCTGTCACCTCCCCGGGGCAGCTGTTTCCAAATGTGCGAGTCTCTGTGCTCTCCCACACCTCCCACTCAGTCTGGCCGTGTCCACAGCTTTTAAATCTTGGCTTAAAATTTGTCCTCGAGAAGGAGCCCCTACCAATGACTTCAACCCCTGTGGCCTCTCCAGCAGCCTCCTGCCTGGGCTAGGGGTGGGGGTGGGTGGAGGCTGTAGACATGCTTATTGAGGAGCCTAATGGGGGGTCCATGGGAATGGGAAAGGGGATGGTCACTGCGTGGCGAAGTTCAGGAGATTTACCTAGGGGGAAACTGAAGGATGCCGGAAAAGCAGCAGCAGACTGGGGGAGCCCGTGTGCTGACACTGCAGGAGGAGGGGGTGCCATCGGGCAGGCAGTCTGCATCCCAGACTGCAAATCTCAGTCGGGCCAGTGGGTAGTCCCCAGGCAAAGGTCACCTGCTGGGGGTGTCCCACCTCGGGCAAGAAGGGCACAGTTCTAGTGGCCCTGCCACGTGCAATCACTGACAAGGAGCAGCCCAGGGACAGCGTGGCCTCAGGGTAGCTCCCAGGTGACAGCTCTACTGCCAGCAGCAGGTTCTTCTGAGCAGTGGTTCTCAACCTTCCTAATGCCGCGGCCCTTTAATACAGTTCCTGTGGGTCACGACCCACAGGTTGAGAACCGCTGTAAAAAGGAACATCTGAGCAGGTCAACCTCCATTTAAAAGTCTCCAACAGAGAGTCACTCAGGCTCCACTCAGCGTTCCCCAATTTTCTGGACTATGAACTTGGTACAATACACCTCTTGTCCCCAGGGGTCCCTCATTTCTACACTTCTCTGAGTCCCTCTAAATGGGTACATGGATTAATTTGGGGGACTCAGGGATTCTGCAGTGGGGACCTCTGGTCACCCAGAAGAAGGGGTAGTGAAAAAGCACTAAAGACAGATGCCACCTGCTTGTTCCCTGGGTAGTCAACAGCCCTCAGGCTCCCCTCAGGAAATAACTAGATTCCTGATCTTCCATGGGACACGGGTGTAAACTCCCCACAGCAGTTACCAGCTGAAGAAAGCTGAACAGTGAGCCTGGCCTGTTAATTCTTTGCTAACAAAATCCCCCCTTCTACCCCCAAATGTATCCAATATTATGGCACTTGGTTATGTGTTGGGTCACCATCGAATACTTAATGTGAGCCCAACAAAGTGATTACTGGTATTGGAAAGGTACCTCTCGAGAGTCTGCCCGTCTGTCTGTCTTCATGGGGATGGCGTACTGGTGGCAGAGGTGAGTATTTAACAAGAGGTGGCAAGCCCAGCTGCCCCCTATTTCTCTTGGAGAACTATTAAAATGCCACTCATTTCCTGGAATAGTGCTGAGAAAAGAAGTCAGGGAATGGCCTCTCGGAGGCCCTGGCCCCTCTGAGCTGCTTCAGCCTGGACATCTTTTCCCTATGCAAGTTTTTCTGTTTTGGGCAGATTTGACTGGTTGTCTACTGACTTGGAAAACACAAGGCTCAATGGTTTCTCTCTTGTTCCTTCAGCCATGTCAAAAATCCAGAACATTTCAGGGATGTGCTGAGAGTACTCCCGACGAAGACGAGAGGCGAGAAGCATCTCCATCTCTTCCCAAGATGGTTCTGATGCTTCCTCTCTGCCTTGACTGAGAGGACACTTGGATTCCTCCTCTGCATGTAGGTACCCTTCACGCTGACTTGGGGTACAAGGAAACTCAGTGGGTTGGGACATTAAGACAATGATCTGAAAATAGGAGCCTCAGGTTGGGAAGTTTGCTAGAAACGACCAGTTTGCAGGCGGGGGGGTTCCTGTTCAGGTTGGAGGCTCTGAGCCACGTTCCCAGCATCTGACTTGGTGTTTGTCATTCATGCTCAATTCTCATGGCCATCAGGTTGTAGCTGGCTCATAGAGACCACCTGTGTGTAAAAGGAAGACTCCTTCCAGACCCACTCAGCCCCCATACCATATCTGTTGGGTCCATGAAACGCCCACGAGAGCTGACACTCAAGCTGCCCAGTTAGTGGCCCTTTTCTGCATTAGTGGCCTCCTGTGTTGAAGGCAGGGCCAGTGACAGCAACAAAACCAAACCCTTGATCTGCATTGGCTTTGAGGGGGTAGCTCTGCACCATGGCATCTATTTCATTGGATCTTCTCAGGCTGAGAGGGAGAGAAGAGGATATTCATTTCCTTAGGCTTACACAGATCCCCAAAGAGGGAGCTGCCTCAGTTTCTCTTTCCATTGTGTCTAATGTTCAGGCTTTAGTTTGGAGAAGGAGGGGAGGTGGGAAAAAAGTAAAGACCATGGGCGGATGGAGGGAAGGAAGCTCATATGCAGACCCAGGATTTTTCTGCCCAGGGCGTTGGGCTCAGCAACCTCTCCCATCTCCCACCTGCAAACTTGGGTTCCTTGTGTCTCTCTAGGGCAGAAACAACACCCAGGAGGAGGCCAGTGTCAGAACCTAGAGCCTCACTAAGGCACAGGGTCAGCTGGGGCAAATCCCATGTTCCAGATGATCACATCACAAACAATAAACACGCTTTAATGCCACACAAGAGCTACATAAAAGCGGCGGATGTGTGTGGGCCACTCTACATGATATGATTTATAATCACATATATCATTAAATCCACTGTGGATGGGCCAGCACCCTCAGCACCCCTTCCCCAAATGAGGTACGAATAGGCGAGCACTTTGTAGACTCCTTCAGGTTGTAAGCCACTTTATTCCAGTCCCTTAGACATCACAGGCTGGCTTTATCTGGGTCATAACAGACCATATCCAGAGATCCCCGAACACAGAAATGACAGTGAGCAGCCCAGGACAGGAGTGACCCACACTTTTTTAGGCATTCTGCCCCTGGGTGTCATGGAGTTCCTGGGCTAGACTTGAGTGCCCTAAATTAGACATAATTCAGGGCCTGCCTGGGAAGGAGGAGAAGGAGAAAAACAACTCTTGAGAAGATACAGACAGGGTCAACAGCAGGACAAGGGCTATTTCTGCACAATCTGGGAGCATCGGCATTCATTAGCCAAGCGTCTGGCTCTGTTTTCTTTCCTGAACAGCTGGAGACTTTCCTCTGTGCTCCTCACCCCAGCTCTAGGTTCTAGGGAACAGAGTGGGTCTGGCTCAGCAAGATGTCATGACCAAAGGCAGGGCCCACGCAGGTTTCTCTGGTCATTAACTGACTCCACCCATCAAAGGAGAACTAAAGGGAGAAGAGGGGCCTTCAGTGCAACCCAGAAAAAAGTGGGGTGCAACTCCTGAACACACCCATAAGGGGGTGCTGGGCCCCCTCTGCACTCCATGACTTAGGTTAATTCCCTGTTTTTCAAAAACAGATTTTACCCCTTGGGCCATGGAGGAATTTGGCAAGTCTTGGTATAGAACCAGTATGAGGAAAACTAAGATGACGTTACCAAGTCCACGTCTCAGAATTTCATCTTAAAATTTGGTTCATGTTGGTCCACTATGCAAATTTGGATTTTTGCTACTAGCTAGACTGGACGGAGGTCATGTACAGGATCCTGGAGGTTAGAATGGACTCAGTGACATTTTCCTCCTACTTGTGATGTTTATCTTTCTGCTCCACTTCTACAGGAGCCCACAGACCCAGTTGGGACCTCTCTGCCTTCTCTTGGGGCAGGTTGCCCATCAACATCCTTGAGTATTTGGGCTTCCTCATACCAACTGCCGGTGAGAGTATGGCTTGCCTATGACCGGCGAGTTTTACTCTTTACCTTCATTTCCAATTAATGTCTATGAGGTCAGGCCAAACAGCAACTCAGATTTGTGCTGTCACTTCTGGAAATAGAAATCTGCATTCAAGCAAAATACTTTGGATTCTCCATAGGGGGATGTGGAAGCCACAGACTCACTAGTTCATGTCTTCTGTACAGTGAATTAGATCAAACCAACCTCTGAGTCTTTGAAAGGGCCACTGGGGACATGGAAAAGTGAGTGTTCCATATATGGGGCTCCCTAACCATATACAAGGACTAAACCACTGGGAATTCCCAAGCATTGATGCTGTCTTTTTCAAGTCTGCAGAATATCAATCTGCTGAAAAAAGCACCAGGTCTCCAATCTGATGTTGCCAATGAGCTGCTGGGCCAAGTGAGTGAACCTCCCGCCTCAGCCCTCCCGTAAATGCTGACCTCCTGGAGCTCCTCTTTGACATGCTCCAGCCACATGCTCTTCCTCTGCTCTCCCAGCACTGCGGACTCTGGAAGGGCATTCAACATTAACATCGGGCCCTGGGCAGGGTCATTTTGTACTTTTATGGAATATATAAAATATACTTGTTGATTGGTACATTTGTGCAAAGACAGATATGACTTTAAAACAAGACATAGACATTCATTATAATTGGCTTACTTCACAATAAGCTACTAAAACAGTCTCTGGAATAAGATTGTATTAGTGCTCACTAAACATGCATTTCATTTAAACAAGGCAAAACACTTAATTTGGTCTGTAATACCCAATATTTTATATACAGCAGTCTTTTTCTTCTCTTTTATAAGTCACAATAGGCAACAAGATGGGTCTGGTTTTGGAATATGTTACCGTCTGTATTCAATTTCCGAAGACACTCATATCAGCTCAACTAGTGTAAACCTGTGAAAAAACAGCTGAGCCATCTCTTTCCTCTCCTCTACTAATTTACCTTGAAATGTTCACAGCTTAGAAACTACAGCCTGCTGGGGAGGAGGGTGGAGTGGGCTCCCCGGAGGAATGTCCCAGACCCTGAGGCTGACTTGTTCTTGGGAAATCCAGCCTCAGGAGCCACGCACCCGGCCCCTCCGCGTGTGTGCAACAGCAGGCCCGGGTGGGGTGTTCTGTTCTTCCAAACAAAAGCCCCTCAAAGCTTGCAGGGGAATCATTGGGCTAGATGGGTTTCCCTTCTCTTGCAGCCTCCCACCCCACCCCGAGTCTTAGGTTTTAGAAGAGAGACATTAGAATCGAAAGAAAATAATAATAGTAACGATTAAAAATCGTCAAACAATGAACACCACAAAGTCTGTCCATGCTCTCCACAAGCACACTGGGGCTCTGGGCATGCCCGCAAAGCGTCCACGACAAGAGAAGCTGAAGGCGTCACGGAGGGAAGCGCGTCTGACCGCACAGGGGGCAGCATCACCATCAATATTGTTTGGCAAAAAAAAAAAAAACAACAACAAACTGTTCAAATGAAGAAACAAAGGGGGACACAAGCAGCTCTACACGTGGAGTGGTGGGGCGCGGGCTCAGAACTGGCCGGCACTGCTCGGGTCGCACTGCAGGAGGCGCACTATGGACGGGTCGCTTTTGGCCCCTCGGATGAACTCTTCCAGGGAAAGTTTTCCTAGGAAGCAAGAGGACAGGTGAGTGGTGGCTGGTGTCAGCTACATGAGCACACACCCTTCCCACTGCATGTTGGTGGCAGCAGCCGCTTACCTACCACGGCCTCACAGCCACTGGACGCAAAGCAGTCACCTGTGCCACGGAAGAGCCCAGGTGCCACTCTTTCCAGCATATGAATCACGAGGCGGGGTCTCTGGCTCGTTTGCTGTGGCATTGCTAGCCCCAGCCTCAGTGCACACGATAACACAGCACCACTTCCCGGGGCTTGAGGAAGGTGATGGATAACCCTGACTTGGTCCCTACCCTCGTGGCCCTTCAGACTCCAGGTGCCCTGGAGGGGCTCCTCAATATTTATGGGATAAGAGGCATCTTGTGCCTTCCTGAGAATGAGCTGCACACTCTCAGCACCAAGGCCATTCCCATACTGTTCCTGGGAGCCTTCTGGGCCCCTTCAGGCCACTCCAGTGTACTTAGGTTTGCTGCAAGAACCTCTCATTCTAGGGGGAGAAGCCGTGACACAGTGTTCGTTCATTCAGGCAACACATGAGGACAGCTGCAACCCTCCCCCCCACCCAGGGTAGAGAATGAATTAAGGTGTGCGTGTGGGAGGCAGACGCTGACCGCCTGGTTTCCTCCTGCCCCGATGGGCTGGAAAAGGGCGACCTGGCAGCCCGGAGTCCCACTCCTGCCCGGTGACCCTTCCTGCGTCAGCCTGTCATGAATTCTCTTCCAGGAAGGCCCCTCTGTCACTCTTGCTGTGGAGAGGAGAGGAGGTGGGGTCGGAGCTGGAGGCCACAAAGCCTTTTCACCATTCCCGGTACTCCTCTCTGCCCTCCCTGCACGGGGAGGGACGCAGCTCACTTGACAGGTAAATGAGGGAGGAAGTGCAGGACATGTTCGCTCCCCTTCACCCTCCTTCTTTCCCTGGGAAGGAGCTGCCCCAGAGAGGACTTACTTCCACCTGCTCCTCCAAGGACAGGCCCCAGTCTGCTCTGCTCTGCACAGCCCTTGGGGTTTGTCAGCACGTGCTGGCACTACCACACTGAGCCACATCATCCACAGTAGCCCTGTCCTGTCGCCTCAGCTATCGCTTTCTTATTTCTCAATTTATTTCAAACCCAGACAGGAGGTGATTCTCCCAACAGAGGCATCAATAAATATGTCTTGCTCTCAGCCACAACCCCTTGCCCCAGAACCCAGTTCTTGTTTAACCAAACCCCCTTTATCTACATGAAGAAGAAAGATGGGGATTTAGTCATTAATTTGTCTTTAATAAGTGGAGTTGGTCCCCTCTAGGTTTCATGTTCTGATCATTTTTTACGAACCATGCCCCATCCACTAGTAGTTAGAATGGTGATAGAGTCCTAAGAGTGTGCAAGGCACCATGGGAAGGAGACAGCAGCAGCTACCCAGGACCTTGGAATCTCTCAGAGGGCGGCTCTGGAGGCGCCACCTGGAGGTGGCAGAGACGAATCCCGCCTTTGA
This sequence comes from Perodicticus potto, assembly GCA_963574655.1. NCBI lineage: Eukaryota > Metazoa > Chordata > Mammalia > Primates > Lorisidae > Perodicticus > Perodicticus potto. The sequence goes on from CAUYRH010051278.1 coordinate 69,163, forward strand.
CTGGACCTCAGGCTTCAGAGCTGGGCTTGCCTATGGCCCCAAGCTTTTCTCTTCCAGTCAGAGGCCAGCGGTTGAAGGCCAAGAGCCTCAGGCAAGAGGAATCTAATGGCTGGGACTCTATTGGAGGTCTGCTCTGCTCCAAGCAGAGAGGGGACCAGGTGGCCTCAGCCCTGAAGTCTGGAAACTAAGCACTAAGCTAAAGCACCCAGTCTCCTGGTTGGGCTGAGATTCCTCTGATCACTGTGGGCTGCAGCCTCCTCCTGCTTCCTCCTCCCCTTCCCTCTCCGCCTTTCCCTCAAGGAAGTACAGGACTTCAGCATTTGAGGTCTAGCCCCGTTAGGGCTCTGCGATCCTATAGCATCAGGGTCCCAGTGGCGAGACCCTAGTTTATTGCCAATGACCAGCATGCAGGGCATTATCCTGTGGCGTTCTTGGTCTTCTTCCATCCTCCAGCCCTGCTTTAAAAGGGTAGGGACCTAGAGCAGAGCACAGACCCCTGTGTTCCCTGGAGCAACAGCAAATCCTACCATTTAGTATCAGCAAGTTTATTAGCTACTAAAATAAGTTTGTGCCTGTTTCCTCTTTAAGAACAATCAAATGTAAGGAGAAATAAGATGTAATGGGACAAAATGGCACCTTGGTGGAGGAAACAGAGCAAAGAGATTGGCCTGCATTGTGCAAACCCAGACTTTCCGGCAGCTGGTGACCCAGGGTGGGGATAGAAAGAGAGAGAGGCGGCTCGCTCTGCTGCAAAGCCTGCTGTTTTCTGTACATTGACGCCAGGTGGGGCGGATGAGTGCACGTGCACATTTTTGACAAGAACTGTTGAGGACTCTGAGACAATAAGTGAGCTGGTCAGAACAGCAAGAGCTGCAGAGCCTGTTACGGACCAGGCCCTGAGCTCAACACTTTAAACTAGGGGATAACATCCAAATAGGGTTGCCAGATTTGGTAAACAAAATACAGGACTTCCAGTTAACTTTGAATTTCAGATAAACAGCAGACAATTGTTTAATATAAGTATGCCCCAGATATTTATACTCAAAAATCCCTTGTTCATCTGAAATTCAAAGGTAATTGGGCCTTCTGGATTCTATCCAGCAACTCCATATCTAAAGTCCTATTCTATTCCAACCCTCCTTGTTACTTTCTTGGGTTTGAATTGTGCAGGTGGTGCCATCAGGCGGGGACCTGCTGGCCACCTCCCTCCCTCACTCCTTTTGCCTCCCTGGTCCCTCAGTGACTGAGGGAGCCCATGTGTCTCTGGGAAACCCAACCCTTTACGTGCACACAAAAGACCCCAACAGAACCCCGTTGACAGGCTGGGGTGAAAGCTGCCAGCACTTGGGTGGGATGTCTCACCCTCTCCTTCCATTCGGATTGGCCTGCAGGGACCCAGCCTGCTGTGCCCCGGGCTTGTCCTGAGGACTGGCCTGTGCTAACAGTGCTTTCTTGGGTTCTTCCATTCCTGCTTCATAAGACCCATCTCATTTTCTTGGGGGTAGAAGATGACTGAGAAGGAGGAGAGAAGGGCCTAGAAAGAAGGCATTTCCCCCTGGACTGGGATCAGCTCTGTAGCAACCACCTAATCCTCTTCCTTCCTGGTCAGGAAGCATGGAGGGCGAGATAGCCTCATAATGGGTCTCCAGCCAGGTCCCCAAGGCCGACACTGTGTCCTCTGGTGTTTCTTCCCTTCCTGGACTCCCTGGCCCCTCCCGCAGCCCCACCTGACAGAGCAGAGAGCTTCCGCCTCTTACCATCTCTGTTGGTGTCCATCTGGCGGAAGATCTTTTCTGTCCTTTTCTCTGGGGTTGACTCATCTTCAGGCATTTTCATTACGGAGGAAACCATTTTATAGATTGCCTGGGGACAGAAGCAACATGGCGGTGAGGCAAGCACCATATGGCACACGATACTCCTAAATTAAACCTCCCAATGCAGGGGTGAGGGACTGCCCCATCCACCCTGGCGCTAGCCCTGACCCTGCTGAGTTGTGCAGCCCCAGTCCCTAGTGGGAGCCAAGCCAGCAAGACGTTATCCAGTGAAGACCCTCAGGAATGACAACTGGCAGGAAGACGCCCTAGACTAGTGATTTTCACCTGGTGTGCTGCGAGAGGATCACAGGTGTGCTCCAAACATTATTAAAGATAATTAATTAAATTATTTTCAAAAGAAAAGTTCAAAGCACAGTAAGTATATTCGTTTTCGATCAACACAATTTAAGTGTATCATGGAAGGATAACCATAGGTTCAAGTGTGCCGTGAGATAAAAAAAAAGGTTGCAAAACACTGCACCAGACCCTGTATCTGCAAGATCGATGTGCAAGCAAATTCCCAGGAATCCGGAGACAAGGCAGAATCTGACTGAGCAGGGCCGGGGCAGGGGTGGGACTGAGATTCTGTGTTTCTAACAAACTCCTGTGTGATGCTGATGCTGCTGTTCTGAGGACTGTATTTCAAGGAGCAAGGCCACTGGGGACATTCCTCAGGCCAGAGAGACAAGTAGAGGTCTGTTGTGGTCTCCATGAAGGCCCCAGCAGGATGATGAACATACAACAGTGTGCTAGTGGTGTTGGCATCTCCGCCGGGCAGACACCTGGAACCCATCTGCATGTTCTTCCCCCTGTGAGTGTCAAAGGTCTTACAGTCCTTCTCTGCAAACTCCCAGGTGGCCCTGAGATAGAAATAACTTGCTATCTGGGTTTTGGATTAAATATGCAGTCTCAGGCCTGAGATTAACTGGGTACAGCTGTGAAATCTGATGGACAAGAAGGAGCGTCTTGCAAGCAGCGCTAAAACTGTCTTCCCTGCCACCTGTGGTCTCTGCATAGAGGCCTCAGTTGTCAGAGGCAGTCTCTGTTTGGGAAGAGAAATGTAAGGGCAGATCACGACTTTGCTAATCAAATTCACGTTGGGCACCCCAACCCTGGGTCCAAGTTCTAGAAAAAGTAGATTTTCTCAGGGGTGGGCAGAAATTTCCAGAAATTTCTAGAGTCCTGGAGGCAGTGGAGCAGCTGGACAGAGCAGAGAAAGGATGGCAGCAGAGGGGAAGTGGCTTCCAAATGGAAAATGTGGGAGGAGAGAGGGAGTTCCAACTTAGATGCTTTATGGCCTTGTTAAGGATCAGCCCTGCCTGAAGTGCTGAAAATACTTTGGATAAAGGGGAGCAAATATGCTAATCCCAGTCCTTAAAATAAGAGGGAACACTTGACTTGCCCACTGTGCTGACCCTTGGGTTGATCCTGTCGCTTAGGATCAACTGCTCTGACCAGTCTCCCCGAGTCCGTCTCGAGCCTGCCCGAACCCCTGCTGAACTCTAGAGCTGCCTCCACTGCGACAGTCTGGGAGGAAGGTCAGGCTTGGGTTATGGCCCTTCTGGGGTCATAGGTGTCACTTCGGGCAGGCTCCTTGGGTTATGGCCCTTCTGGGGTTATAGGTGTCCCTGGGGTAGGCTCAGACATAGTCAGCTAGAGGTGGCGGGCAAGCTGTCATCTGTCCTCTTTTATCCTAAACCCCTGCTTTCTGTCTCCTCCAGCCCAAGTCTGTGCCATATGCCAGGCTGTTAGGAACATCCACCTTTTGGGGGTGGGGGGTGGGCTAGAAAAGGTCACAGAGAGAGATCTCTTTTCACAAAAGGGTAGACAGAGGCCCTGAGATCTATTAGGGCCAGGAGAATATTTAGTAATGGTGGAAAGCAGGACTCTTTCTATAAAGTACAGTGACCTCTCCTTGGCTTTCCTCATTCCCACAGTGGAAGATTTTCCATAACTTCTGACCGAGTCAATATGGAATCCGAGGCAGCGACTGACACACACACAGGCAGGCACCCCCCACAAGCGGATGTCAAACTCACACTCCACGCCCAGGGATCTTAGGATGACAGCAACATAGCATCCCTTAGATCACATGAGTGCGACCTCTGTGAAGGGCGAGTGTGGAACCGGTTCAGGAGTTGCAGAGTACAGAGTCTCACTCTGTTGTCCCAGGCTACAGTGCCACGGCCTAGCTCGTAGCAACCTCAAACTATATTCAAACAATCCTCCTGCCTCAGCCTCACAAATAGCCGGGGCTATAGATACTAGCCACACTACCCACCTAATTTTCTATTTTTTAAGAGAGATGGGGTCTCGCTCTTGCTCAGGCTGGTCTTGAACTCCTGAACTCAAGCAATCCTCTCACCTCAGCCTCCCAGAGTGCGAGGATTACAGGCGTGAGCCACGGTGCTCAGCCTCAGGGCCTTGTACAGAGTCAACTAAGTTAGCAGAATTCATTCAAGAATAACTGCCACTGCCAAGTGCCTTCTCGTGTATTCTTTATCCTCTCTTAACCTTTCTTCTGTTCTATTTTCTTATAAATTTCCCCCTTTATCATTTTACATTTTTCTCAGTTTCTTTTCCTTCTCCCTCTTTTCATGTAATTAAACATATTCACATGAAACCCCTTAAAGATTCTTTTTTTCTTTTTTCTTTTCTTTTTAAGAGAGTCTCACTATGTGGCCCTGGGCAGAGTGCTGTACAGCTCACAGCAACCTCAAACTCTTGGGCTTAAGCGATTCTCTTGCCTCAGCCTTCTGAGTAGCTGGGACTACAGGTGCCCACCATAATGCCTAGCTAGTTTTTTGTTGCAGTTTTCATTATTGTTCAGCTGGCCCAGGCTGGGGTAGAACCAGCCAGCCTTGGTGCACGTGGCTGGTGCTGTAACCACTGTGCTACTGGTGCCAAGTCCCCTTAAGATTCTTAATCTGTCAAAAGCCAAGAGCTCTACCCTTTGAAGCCATGCAAATGTGATGTGGATACCCACTCACCAATGCAGACAGACTCAGTTGCTGTGGATTTGCAAGCCCACCCACGGACCCCAGGTCAGCAGTCCCCAACCTTTTGGCAGCAGGGACTGGTTTCCATGGAGGACAATTTTTCCACAGACTGGGGTGGGAATGATTGAAGCCCATTACATTTATTGTGTGCTGAATTTCTATTCTTATTACAGCTCCCCATAACGCAGCATCAGTGGGAGCCCTTAGTTTGTGTTGCTGCAACTGGACGGCCCCAGTGCTCATATCACCACCTCAGCTCCACAGCAGATCATTAGGCATTAGAGCCTCCTGAGGAGCATGCACCCTAGATCACCAGTCTACAGTGGGGTTCATGCTTCTATGAGAATCTAATGCTCCACTGATCTGACAGGAGGCAGAGGTCAGGTGGTGATGCAAGCAACGAGGAGCGGCTGTAAATACAGATGATGCTTTGCTTGTTTTCCCCACTGCTCACCTCCTGCTTTGCAGGTCAGCCCAGTTCCTAACAGCCCAGGGGCCAGTGCCCATTCTAGGCCCCAGGATTGCAGGCCACAGGTCTAGGTTATGAAAATCTCAGTTCTTTAGGTTACTCGTGCCCACCGTCTTACTCAATCATACATTCATCAGTCATTCATCACATATCTGTTGAGAAACCACTATTGCTAAATAAGTTTGACTCAGTTCTTGCCATCATGGGGTTTGCTGCTGAATAAGGCAGACACTATTAGAATAATCAGAAAAGTGAATATAAAACTGTTGTTGAAGAAAATGCTACAAAGGAGGGTGCTCAACCTTTGTCAGGAGGGCTAGGGTAGGCTTCCCTGAGGACTAATGATTGAGCAAAGGCAGGAAAAAAGCACAGGGCGAGGGAAACACGGTGTGGAAGCCCAGGTTGGAGGCATGCAAGAAATAATGCAAGGACATGTGGCATAAGAAGTGGCTATCGGGTAGGTCAGGACGGCCCACTGGGGCCTCACAGACCACATCTGGGCATCTGTATTTCTCCAAAGAGCAACACAAAGATGGACATGACACTAAATTTGATTTACCTATTTACACTCCCCTTCCAAATTTAACTCTATTCCCTTATTTGCAGGGAATGGCATTTAGATAATTGAAAAACAGTCATTTATAATCTATTTAATAATTATTATTGTCCACTCTGTGTTAGGTGATGGGTACAAAACTGATATGCTGTCTCTTATTTTATTTATTTATTTATTTATTTATTTATTTATTTATTTATTTATTTGAGACAGAGTCTCACTTTGTCACCCTTAGGTGAATGCCATGGTGTCACAGCTCACAACAACGTCAAGCTCTAGGGCTCAAGCGATTCTCTTGCCTCAGCCTCCCAAGTAACTGGGACTACAGGCGCCCACCACAACACCTGGCTCTTTTTTTTTTGTTGCTGTCATTGTTGTTTAGCAGGCCTGTGCTAGGTGGCTGGTGCCCTAACCACTGAGCTATGGGCACTGAGCCGTGTCTCTTTTTTTAGACCTCACTAATCCTCTAGCAGGGGACTTGGATGGTAATGTACATCATGAATATCACCTCATTTTTCATAAGCACTATTTAGATAGGTATAGTGATTCCAGTTATGTCTTAATAGTTGTCATGAAAGCATCTACCCAGACAACCTCTGGGTTCCCTGGTGGCAAATAAACCCATTGGTCTGGAGCACTCCTTAGAACTGTTGGCCTCTAAGGCTTGGTCCCATGAATTTCTTCTTGGGATTCTGCTGCAAAATCAACTGTGAGGTGATTCTCTTTATATGTGTGGTCCAAGAAATGAACAAAAGCCCAAGCAGACACAGGAACATGTGTAAGAAGAAAAGGGTCTCACCCTCAACAGAGTCTTCTGGAGTATTAGTCTTTAGTTCTTAGGCTATAGCAGCGTGTTGGTACGGAGAAATGAGGATAGGTTAATACCACAACCAACCACCCACCTCTCATCTCCTCCCCCACAGGAACACAGTCAGAAGGCCCTGACATGAACATATTTGCAAATGGGGCTTCTATAATGAGCCAGGAGGCACAGTGTCTGAGTATCCTGAGTATCCTATGGCTTGAGGAGGAAGTGAGTTCTCCTTTAAGAAGCTCACATTTCCAGATGGCTCTTTCATGACACTCAGACTAATTAAAAAAAAAAACTGTGCATCAATTCACTGATAGGCATTAGTGAATTATTTACAAAACTAGGTTTGTGACATGCATGGTACCACAGCAGAGAGCAAAGAGCTGAGGCGACAAGTCCCTGTGGTCTCCAGAGTAAGTGGACGGCTTGCCTTGCAAAACCACATTCGGGGAATTGTCTGTCCCTTTGCTCCCTTCCCACGGCATCACCAACTGAGAGCTGATTGTATTAGAACTGCAAAATCTGGACCGCGCAGCACAGAGAAAAAAGAGACACGACCCAGACAGCCTTCTGAAACAAATCATGTCTTTTATTAGTTCCAGTTCCTCCCACCCCCCCAAATTTAATGGGATTAAACCATGGAGAGACCAGACTACTTCCCTACTTTATTTTTAGCAATGTCCAGAGGCCTAGCAGGGGCGCCCAGTGGTTGATTAAACTTGAAGAGTCCTATTCTTGTCTCTGGGTAGATGCAGAGCTTTGGCGCAACCAGGCAGGCTTGGGATAGCTCCCCACTGTGGCCAGGGTCCCTACCAGCTTCCTCGTGGCCTACATTTTTCTCTTTTTCCCTTTGAAGGAACAATCTCTTAGAATGCTGGAAAGGAAGGATCTTCTACAGGGATCATGGTTGTGGGAGGGATTGAGGGCAGGCACAGCTCCCAGAATCCACACACGGCCTCTTCTCTGAAGGGGACCTCACTGGTTCTTTGCATCAGAAAATTTAGGGTCTTCTAAGAGAAAACCAGGCATCTAAGCCTTACCAAGAACAGACTAAGGGCAAGAGAAGTTAAGCAGTACAAAGTTGTTTTAGATTACAAAGAGCAGCACCATCTTTAGAAGGATATTACATACCAGGAAAGGGGGACCATGAAAATATTTTTTGGGAAATGGTAATACTTTAAAAATGAGAGTAAGACCTACATGTATAGAATAGCATAAGTTCTTTCCCATTTAGAGCTGGAAGAATAACTTAAATCAGTAATTTTCGGGTTTTCATAGTGTTCTCCTGACTGTTGCTTTAAGCACCTTCCCAGGTAGGGAAGAGGAGAATAGGGGCCCAGTTAGGTGAGAGGAGAATAGGGGCCCATTTCTTTTTCAGCCAAAGGAGTTTTATTCTTATACTGAATTTTCTGTAAGATTTTACTTGGAGAGGTGGGAACAATTTTTTGCTGCTAAAAATTGAGTTTGAAGCCACTGAACCACTTTGCACATTCTTCCCCTTGTGCTACTTTGATCCTCAAAGGTAATGAGCAAGTCAAAGATTCATACCCAGAATCATACCCCCTGCTCTCTAGGGAAGCTTAAGATTTAAAAGAACCCCACGCTATATCTCCTTTTAGGACTTGAATGGGTATGGGAGTTAGATGTAGTCTTAACGTGAGAAGAACTTTCTGATGGGTGGGGTGTCCAATGGCGGGATAGTGGCGGGCTACTCTGCAGAAGGCAGTCCAGGGATACTGAAGATATGTGCAAGCTGGGCAGCCATCTGCTGATGACGATGTCAAGTAGTTTTTCCCAAAGCGTTTTCCGGGAAACAGTGTCCTTTCAAGATGCTCTAAGATTGGAGAGATCCCATCATCAAACAGCTTGAGAAACACTCCTTCATTTACCCCCTTTTTGGAGCACCACGAGGAACACCAACATAGTAAAGATTGAGGATTACTACAGTAAAGAGACCTGCTGACCTCTGTTTAACCCAGTTTCCTCAAACTGCTCTGGCCAGAACCCTTTCTGTTTGTCAACAACGCATCTATGAAAAGTTTATGAAACTATCACCCCAAGAAAGTTCTGTCTGCACCAGGATCTAGTCTTACTTTGGCTTCGCCTTTAGATGGGCTCTGTCTGCTGTTCCTTTGTTTTTTGGACTAGGTAACCTATAACGCTTCTCAATGAGATGTGCCTTCCCCATAGTTTCTAGTGTAAGCTAGGGATACTAGCTTATTCATCTTTATGTGTTCTGGAGTCTAACACTTGGCTTATGCAACAAACCTTTGTTGTCCTTTTGATAAGCACAGGGGACTATGCTAAATCCCTCTGATTAGAGAGAGAAAGCATAGCCCTGCTCTGATGGAGCTCACAGGGCAGGTGGCAGATGGCCGGGTAAACAGGTACATACCTTAAAATGAGAGCAGAGAGTGCTGCCCTTAGCCAAGATGGAGTAATGGGGACTGAATTTATTTACCCTCCCACCTGAAGCAACAGAAATAAGACCCAAAAGACAATATATATGAAACAATAGTTTTCAAGACACTGGGAATTAAACATCAAAGGACAGTGAGCCCTAAGAAGCTGGAAACAATAGAAGTAAGCCCTGTGATGGCCCCAGCCTAACACCTTGAGAGAATTTCCAAGCCACAGTGCCATGATGGGCAACCCACAAGGCCCCCCGGTGGACTCATTGACTTGGGCATTGGAGTTGAGAGTCTGAAGACACCCAAATGGTGTCACCAGACAGGGTAGAGAAGTCGCTGTGCAGAGAACTCCAGAGAGCTCAGGGATTCGGCTGAGTCAGTGTATGCATGAGAGAATACTACCTAAGACTGGGGAAGAGAACCAAGCGAAAGGACTAGAAAGAAAAGTACCTGGCCTCACACCAGGTCAAGAAGCGTGCCTGTTTTATCAGTTGGGCTAGTAAGCCTCCAGAGACGTGGGACATTGGCTACTCATAAAGGTTTTGTCTCAGTAGTAGGCAGTAATTAGTCCTATAGGTGAGTATTACTCTGGTGTCACCTAACAAATCTCAAAAGCAAGATCTGGAAAGTTCAGACTGTTTCCCAGTAACTGAGCTAATACTCGGAACAAAGTGTAATTATAAGGCTACAAAAACATCCAGCACTCAACATGGTGAAGTCCTTTTGAGGGGATCATAAAGTAATTGTCTTTAGTGATGTTGTTCCTGATTAAAAGTATCAGTCTATTTGGAATTAACAAAAAGTAAGAGCAGTATTATGATCAATAATACTAAAATAACAAAAGACACTACAGAAAAGCTAGGTTAAAGTGGATGGGACTGGGTCTTGATAACCCCTCATGGGGGAGAGAGAATGTGTGGTAAGAGGACAGTCCAGGCTGCCACATGAGGAATGGCTGCAGGAAAGGCTGCAGAGATCAGGGTGCCTTCTAGAATCTTCCTGTTGACATTTAGCTGAGGGAGGCATAGAGCATTCAAAAACCACAAAATGAGATGAGGCTTCAGAGAGCTGGGGTCACTGTCACAAAGCCTGTTATTGACCTCATTAAGGAATTTAGACAGCATTTGAAGTGAATGGGGAGAGAGTCAAAGATTTTAAGCAAGAGAGAAGCACAATTATAGCTGCAGTTTGGAAAGCTCACTCTGGCATCAGTGGGGGAAACAACAGAATTGGACAGAACAGTATTCCTAGTCCTCTGCAATCTTCTAGGACGTTGCCACTGCCTCACAGAGGTAGACTCCAGATATCCTCCTCCTTGAGCTTTGGTAACCCAGAGATGTCTGTGACCGCACTGACTGGGGGTCACAGACGCATGGGGAAGTGAGGTGCTGTGACCTCCAGTCAGGTCACAGATGCAGCTATAGCGCTGCCTGGTTCTGTTTCTTGGGACCTTCAGCTTTTGAGCCCTAAGCTGCCATCGAAGGAGTCTGGCTAACCCGAAGCCACCGTGCAGGGGAGACCACAAGGAGGTACAGAAGGAGGCCCAAGAGCCCCAGATGTTCCAGCTCCCAGGGGCCTGTGAGCCACCTCGGCTGATGGTACATGGAACAGAGATGGGATCCCACTCAGTATCAGATTCATGGCTAAATAAATGATTGTTGTTTTAAGTTGTGAATTTATGGGTTTGTTTCAAAATATATAAAATTTAATAAATAACCAGGATAAAGTTATAGTACTATAGGTAAGAAGCATGAACCCCAGGAACCCCAGAATGTCTGTTCAGGAGGGTAAAGATCCCTTTGGAAGGAACTGTGTGAAGCTGCCTTTGCATCAAACTTTACACAAGACTGAAAAAATATTAAGTGCTAATATCTTAAAGTGATGGGTACTACCGCTGACTTAAAATGAGACAGTGGCAAGAGGAATGGGCAGGAATGATAGATTTAAAATACATTAAGAAGGCAGATTTAATAGGCCTAGTGACTGCCTGGAGGAGAGTGCCAAAGATGTCTTTTCCTTGATTACAGGATAAATGAGAGGACTAATTAAAAAGCAGGTAGGGAGAATGGGGAGGATTGGGCAATGATGAGTTTATTTTTGGAATATTGACTTTTAGGTACCGGGGCAACATCATAGCAGAGATGTCCCTTAACATTGGAGATGAAGATCTGGAAGTAATCTGTTTCTTCAATCATAACACAGAATTGATAAGGCTGTTGTGAGGATTGAACGAGACAGTGTTTATGTACTAGGATGAATAGTGTCCTGCAAAAATTCATATCTACCAGGAACCTGTTAATGTAATCTTACTTGAAAATAGAACCTTGGCAAGTCAAAAGAAGATCATAATGACTTCTGATGGGTCCAACGGCAATGACTGGCATCTTTATAAGAAGAGGGAAATTTGAACACAACACCCAGAGATAACACTGTACGAGGGTGGAGGCAGAGACTGGAATGATCCAGCTGCAAGCCAAAGAATGCCAAGGACTGCCACCGTGCACAAGAAGCTAGGAAGGAGGCAGGGAACAAATTGCCCCATGGAGCTTCTAGAAGGAACCAACTTTGTTGACAGCTTGTTTGTTGGACTTCTGGCCTCTCAAACTACAACATGGCTGAACAAATTTCTATCATTTTAAGCCTCCTCATTTATGATAATTTTTTTATGGCAGCCCTAGGAAACTAATACAGCTTCGAGAGCCCTTTGCTTATGCCTGGCCCATAACCACCCCTAAGAAGAGACTTCTCAAGAGAAAATGGAAGCAATAGAGGGAACCCTACTTGGGAATATCTATATTTAGGGAGCAGGAGAAGGGAAGACGTCCACAAAGAAGATCTGGAAGGAGCAACCAGAAAGTGGTATCTCTGAATTACTTAATGGTTATGATGGACAACATTTGGGCAATGGTTACTCTAAAAGCCCAGACTTCACATCTATACACTATAGCCATGTAACAAAAATGTAACCTGAATCTATAAAAAGAAAATAAACTTTAAAAATATTTTAAAAACCATATTCTAGAAGAAAAAAGAAAGAGGCACCTTTTGGATAGTAAGCACTCATGTTTGCCGGATGCCATACTCGATGCTAAGAACGAATTTAAATTCTTAAGCTATAGTGTGGCTTTTGATAAGATTTATTCCCTGATAAGAAAAGAACGAACTCAATACAACCAATAAGCAAACACTAAGGTCAGTTCTTAAAGAAAGTCCTAGCCTGAGCAATTGCTTTAAAGAATTTTCTCCAGGAAAGAAATCGAAGTTACATTCCAGAGTAACATCTGCAGTCCCCAATCATAACTGAAAATTAGGCAAGGGTTTGGAGCTGAATTCCCAGGGGCCATCGACGATGACCTAGGAACTTTCCTTGCCCCCTCATTTCCCCTCCTAGAATCAGAAGAGCACAGTGTTTCAGGTCTCTAAGGAAGGTATTAAAAGTGATATGGTGTCTATGACACCAATTTAGAAAGGCTTGGGGGGAGGGAATGCAAATACTTCTCAGAATGTGCTTCTGCAAAGAATGTCAAGAAGTCTCTCGAGCTTCCTTGCGGCTGGGCACGGTGAGACTGGGGAGAGAGGACTTCAGGCATCTCTGGCAGGTGGGATCTACCCAGGAACTTCCCCTTGGGGACACAGGGAGACAGCGTGAGGCTTCTGGACACCC
>CAUYRH010051280.1:0-43813 GCA_963574655.1 Perodicticus potto
CCAGGCGTCCAGAGGGAGCCGGGGCCTCCCCAGCAGCCCAAGCCGCTCCACAGGGAGAGGAGGAGACAAAACAGAGGCGCGCCGCCCCGCGCAGCGCCCCCAGCCCGAGCCGCCCCACCGACCTCCAACCGCCGAGACGACGGTGGCGACACCGAGCTCGGCGCGGGGAGCAATGGTGGCCCCCGCCCCGCTCCCGGCCTCCTCCCTCCACCCCTCGCCTCGGCTCCTCCCCCTCGGCCTCCTGCCGCCGCCACCAGGACACTCGAGTCCGCCTCCCCCTCCCCGCCCGCTTGGAGCGCTCCTCCCCTCCCCACGCGGCGAGGGGGGAGGCACCGCCAGTCACCGCAGCGCCTGTCAAACTGGGGCTGGCTATTTATTGGCCGCGGGGCCCCGCCGCCCTCGGCCCCCGTCAGCCCGCCGAACCTGCCTCTGTTGCTCTCTCGAATCCCGCCCTCCCCTTATCGCCCAACTTCTCCCAGACCCGCCTGCTCAGGTAAAGGCGCTCGCCACTTGTCCGGCTTCTTGCTGGGGGTTACCCCATCCCGCTCTCCAGCCTAGGACTGGTGCGGGGAGCTCCGCCGCACGGGGCGGGCGTGTGGGGACTGCGGGGCCGCGCGTGCACCTGCAGCGCCCGCCCGCTTCTCCCAGCCGGCCGGGACCGCACGCACACCCTCGCCACTCTCTGAAGCCCCCCACACACCCTGGCTGCCACCCCATCCCTAACTCAGGCGTCTCGCCCTTGTGCTCAGGGGACGGCCCCACTCTCGGACACTCAGTTACTGGGGAGCGAAAGGTTGCAAAACTCCTAGCCTAGCTGGGTCTTGTCCCCACTCCTCCGCCTCGGCTAAGTAAAAGGCGGGGGTGCGGGCGGGCAGGAGCGCGACGCCGCCCCGCCCCGGCCGGTGACGCACGTGGCGCACCGCCCCGCCAGCCTCGCGCCCCTCGGCGCCGCCCGCTCCTCCTCCCGCTCGCAAACGCCGGCCTAGTACACCGCGGACCCCGCCCGGTTCCCAGAAATTACCACCCGCCCAACGGCCCCGCGGCGCGGCGGTTGGTGCCGGCGCTTGCTGGCGGTCTGGCGGCGGGGCCCAGCGCGCAGCTGCGGAGCGCGGCGGCCCCTCGGCGCTGCCCCGGGAGCTGCTGGCGCCCGCACCAAGCCATTGTCGCTCCTCGCTCGGCCGGCACGGAGAAGTAACTCAAGTCCGAGTATTGTCGATGCGAGGAAGGAGAGTTTATTGGTGAGGGAGTACTGGGGCCAAGTGCCGGAGAATTCGAAAACGAAAACCCAGCAGTAGCTGCACGCTTCTGCTTTCCACACTTTCACACAAAGGGGAACCTTTCAACAGGGCACTCTCACGCGCCTCCAAGTGCACAAAGCCAATGACACGGTGCCCTGGGTTGCCCGGCGTTCGGAGCGCCTCATTAATAGGCTTTCTTAGGCGCATTTCTACATACAGACGCCTCATTCGCTTCCCTCACCACCACATTCCCCGCCGCCGCGTTTTCTTGTGTTTGTTTCTTTAACAAAGAGCACTGACCGTCCCGGTGTGCGCGGGGACTGTCCTGGTGCTCCCCTCTCGGGCACCTACAGCCTTGCTGCAACGGACCTGGCACCTCGCACACTATCCACCAGGTTCATGTCTGGCTCCAGCCTTACTCTTTTTTTGCTGCTCCACAGCCAGTCTTAAGGGAAGAGAAATCCCGAGGAATAAACGTGGTAGCTGTTCTTGAAAGGAACGTGGGAACCATAGAAATAAGACTAGAGTAAGGTTCAAATGTCAGAAAACAGCAGGAGGGTCCACTGATTTAAAGCCCTGAAGACTCTAAGGATGTAATGATCTCTTTATTTTCTACTACTATTATTGTCTATTTACTTGGGGGTGATTCTTCCTTTCCTATCTTAAAAAGCAAATTTTAACTCTTAAACACGGGAAGTCTGGATTCATAATGGTTCGTCGAAGATCCTCTTAACACTGACGAGGTTTTGTGCATTTCTGAGTTCTAAACGTGGTGACGCTTTTTTGCACTAAAGAATCTATAAAGCCTTAGTGACGTTCAAATCTTTAATATGCAAAAATGATGTTTAACTGCAAACATATCACCCTTTCTAAGGCAGTATTTTTATCTTCTATTTCTTGTCAAATAACTTGTCCTTTAAGGAAACCATTGCCTACTTTGATATTTGTAAGGAAGTAATAATCAATAGTACTGCATTTCCATAAGAAACATGGCATATTAAGGAGCATGCAGGGACAAAGCCTGATTCCTGTACTTAGGGACAGATCTCACCTGCTGGGTCATGTCTGTTGTCAGACACCTTGCAAAGAAATATATGTCTCCCATTGCTAATTTGCAGTGAGCTGGAAAGTCCCAGGTGGATAACAGTGGTAGGTAACATTGTTCCCAATTTTTCACTACCCCATGCCAGCATACCCTTTGAAATACAGCTTTGGGCTAGCATGGTGGCTCAGGCCTGTAATCCTAGCCCTTGGGAGTCCGAGGCGGGTGGATTGCCTAAGCTCACACGAGTGAGACCAGCCTGAGCAAGAAGGAGACCTCCTCTCTAAAAGTAGCCAGGTACTGTGGCCAGTGCCTGTGGTCCCAGCAACTTGGGAGGCTGAGGCAAGAGAATTGCTTGAGCCCAAGAGTTTGAGGTTACTGTGAGCTATGATGACATGGCACTCTACCAAGGGTGACAAAGTGAGACTTTGTCTCCAAAAAAAAGAAAAGAAAAAAGAAACATGGCTTTGTAGTTCCTCTGGTTAGAGATAGTATATTTCTTTTTTTTTTTTTTTTTAGGAAGAATTTTTTTTTTTTTTTTGACAGAGCCTCAAGCTGTCATCTTGGATAGAGTGCTGTGACATCACAGCTCACAGCAACCTCCAATTCCTGGACTCAAGTGAGTTTCTTGCCTCCGCCTCCCAAGTAGCTGGGACTACAGGCGCCCGCCACAACGCCCGGCCATTTTTTGGTTGCAGCCGTCATTATTGTTTGGCAGGCCCTGGCTGGATTCGAACCCGCCAGCTCAGGTGTACGTGGATGGCGCCTTAGCGGGTTAAGCCACAGGTGCCAGAGCCAGAGATAGTATATTTCCGTACCCTGTTAATTCAGGCTTAAATTATTCCATTTGCATTTGGCCAAAGGCATATGGACAGAAGTGACAACGTGACAAGTGCTGAGCCTGGCCTCAAGAGGTATTTCATGTTTCTGCTTGCCTGTCTGGCACTTCTGCCATGTGAAGAACATACCTGCTGCTCCAAAAAGGATGAGAGACACACCTGAAACAGGTCTGGAACCACCCCCAACTTGGAGCCAGTGACCTGCTTAATAAAGCATTATTGTTTTAAGCCCCATGTTTTGGAGTGGTTTGCTTCCCAGAATTAGTGTCCTGATAACTGGCTGAAAGAATAATGGATAGAGCACTCTACTTCCTTGGTATTGACTTAGAGATCCCTACCTTGATGTCTCTGAGGCAGCTTTTTGGTAGTAGGTCTTAGACACATCCCTTGTGGATGCTTGCCAAGTAAGAATCACAGAAAGTTTGCAGCAAAGCATTCTAAAGACTTCAGGATTAGTCGGACAGCTCTGGTGTGGCCAATAGTCCTCATAGTAAGCTAATGATCACAGAATAGGCATCCTCTGTGTTATAACTAGATTTTTTTTTTACATTACACAATTCATTTTTTATTTACACAAATGATTCATTAATACATTCTCATCATCAATTTTCAAATAATGCATAATAGACTTTAAAAATTCCAGTCCCCCCAGCCTCCTTTCCTTCATTTTCCACTCTTCATTACCCTTCACACATACCCAGCCATTCCATAACTCTGCTCTTCCACGGATAACCATAAATGATAGTTTAGCCTGTAAGCTTCCACACTTTCTCTGTGCACACATATATAGCCATACATGTATCCGTACTCTTCTCCATTTATTTTCCCTTTGTTCTAAAATATAAGGAAATCTTAAAGTTCTACCTGTTTTCAGTATTATAAGTTAACCAAAGAAAGAGGTTTTCCTGCTTTTATGACAGAATGTTAAATGGGAGGGGGACTCCCTAGGGCCCAGCATGGGGCTGGCAGTAACAATGAACATGAAGAACACAAGAAAAAAACTAAATTCTCAAGAGTGGTGCCCAGCAAACCATTTCTCTCTCCCAACCTTGAACTGCATTTTCTTGGGCTAATCCTTAGAAGTTTTGAGTTGTATTTTACTGCATGAGGCCATACTCCCTTACAACATTCAAAGCCCTAGAGTATAAGGTATAGCTGGTCTATCTTTTCTGACCTAACCTTGGGAGTCACATACCATCACTCCTGTTGGTCATATAGATTGGTCCTAATTCAGTTTGGGAGGGGACTACACAAGGACATTGATACCAGGAGATGAGGACCATGGGGCCATATGGAAAGCTGGCTACCACAATGGCATTCACAGTTGTGAATTTTGAGTAGCAATTTCTTTTCCTTAATTTTGTCTATCAATCTATTTTTATTTTTTATTTCAAAATATTAAGAGGGCACCAATGTTTTGGTTACATGGATACCTTGTATAATGCTTAAATTGGGGCTTTTTGTGTGCCCCAATGATCGCCAGAATAGTGATCATTGCACCTGGTAGATAACTTTTTACCCCCAACCATTCTGTTCTTCTTGGTTTCCAGTGTCCTTTACGTCTCTTTTTGACTAACACAGTATTTAAAGTTGGTTGATTCTGTCATCACAGGTTGGCAAATTTCCTGGTCACCAGTGACTATGCAGACTTTACAAAAACAGCCAGAAAAATCTCTTCGTTTTTTTCTCCTGAAAGAACAATTGGTTCTGGGCAACTATGCGGTTAGCTTATTTGTGAACCACTAGATCCAACCCTCTATGCAAGGAAGATTATTCATACATAGCTTCCTCATGCTGTGGGTCTGCAGAGGAACCCAAGCCCCAAATTCACTTTTGAATCTTTTTTGTTTGTTCATTTTTTATTTTTGTTTTTTTGCAGTTTGTGGCCAGGGCTGGGTTTGAACCCACCACCTCTGGCATATGGGGCCAGCGCCCTACTCCTTTGAGCCACAGGCACCACCGGAATCAGAATCTTTTAAACATTGTATGTTAAGTGAGTAGTTACAAGAGACCTGCCTTACAGAATGACCAAAACCAAAAGAACTTGGGAGAGGGCATGTTAAGTTTCTAGAATCCAGTAAAGTAATTTTTAGGATTAAATTTGTACTATCAAATATAATCAGATAAACAGAAAGTATAAAGTTTTGAACCTAAAAATTAAATCCCCATGAGTTTCATGTGTTGCTTTACCTATATAATGTTTTCTAGTATAATAAGTACTTAAAGTCATTTCATAATTTAAATTTTTGTTATATTTCAAAAGCAGCCCTCTCTTTAAAAATATTGCTTCAAGGGCAGCATCTGTGGCTCAAAGGAGTAGGGCGCCAGCTCCATGTGCCAGAGGTGGCAGGTTCAAACCCAGCCTCAGCCAAAAACTGCAAAAATAAATAAATAAATAAAAATTAAGAAAAATAAAATATTGCTTTAAGTTTGATGAATTGCATTAATTCAACAGAAAAATTATTTTAAAGAAGATTGTATTGCTTTATGAAAACATTTGAAGTGTTTAAGATGGATTATATTTTATTCTAGTTAGAATTTATATTTTTAATGTTAAAACCAACTTTTTTGTTTTGTTTTGTTTTGTTTTGAGACAGAGTCTCACTTTGTTGCCCCTGGTAGAATGCCCTGGCATCATAGCTCACTGGGCTTAAGTGATTCTCTTGCCTCAGCCTCCCAAGTAGCTGGGACTACAGGCACCCTCCACAATGCCCAGCTATTTTTAGAGATGGAGTTTTGCTCTTCCTCAGGCTGATCTCAGGTAATCCACCCACCTCAGCCTCCCAGAATGCTAGGATTACAGGCATGAGCCACCACTCCCGGCCTTAAAACCAACTTTTGTAAGCAGACTTTACTTTCTCATCTTTATTATATAATTAAAACTCCCAAGTAAAGATTTAAGATCATGCTAATATGTAAAGTTTCTAAATAAAATTATTTTCTTAATAAAATCCAGGGTAAATGCTATAGTAGTTAATTAAAACACAAAAGTAAATCAACCCCTATCTCTACTAAAAATAGAAAGAAAAAAAAAACTGAGGCAAGAGGATCGCTTGAACCCAAGATTTGGAGGTTGCTGTGAGCTACAACACCACGGCACTCTACCCGGGGCAACAGCTTGAGTCTCTATCTCAAAAAAAAGAAAAGAAAGAAATGATTCTTTCCATTTTCTTTTTAGGTTACCCTAAAAATTAGAAAAACAAGCAAAAAGTCTTGTCTTCCCATTATGTATTTGCTTTATTCTCTGGAGGTTTTTCCTATTTGTCAGCTGATCACTGTAGGTGGATTACTTTAATAACAATAGATAGATAACAGCAACAGCAACATAGTAACAGCCACTATTAGCATGCTGCTAAGTGCCCTATGTTCATCCATCTCCATTTTAAGGTTAATGCTGAAGTTAAGAAAGGTTGAGCCATTTGTTCAAAGTTATACAGTAGGTGTCAGAATTGGATATTGAATCCTTTTCCAAAACCCACTCGTACACTCATAATAGTAAAATGCACTTTTTTTTTTTTTTTGTAGAGACAGAGTCTCAGTTTATCGCCCTCGGTAGAGTGCCGTGATGTCACACAGCTCACAGCAACCTCCAACTCCGGGGCTTAGGCGATTCTCTTGCCTCAGCCTCCCAAGTAGCTGAGACAATAGGCGCCCGCCACAACGCCCGGCTATTTTTCTGTTTTGCAGTTTGGCCGAGTCCGAGTTTGAACCTCCCACCTTCGGTATATGGGGCCGGCGCCCTACTCGATGAGCCATAGGCACCGCCTACACTTTTTTTTTTGAGACAGAATCTCACTTGCCATCCAACCTGGAGTACAGTGGCCTCAACTGCTGGGTTAAAGTGATCCTCCTGTCTCAGAGTCCTGAGTAGCTGAGAGTAGAGGTGTGCATCACTACACCGTCCAATTTTTCTGTTTTTTGTAGAGATAGTGTCTTATTATTGCCCAGGCTGGTCTCGAACTTCTGACCTCAAGCAATCCTCCCACTTCAGCATCTCAAAGTGCTAGGATCATTGTGCTGGCCCAGAATGCTTTCTTGACACACCAATAGCACTCTTGCTTCAAATGCTCATGTACAGGCTCGGCTCCTGTGGCTCAACGGGCTAAGGCACCAGCCACGTACACCTGAGCTAGCGGGTTTGAATCCAGCCCCGGCCCACCAAACAACTATGACGGCTGCAACCAAAAAATGGCCAAGCGTTGTGGCGGGAGCCTGTAGTCCCAGCTACTTAGGAGGCGGAGGCAAGAGACTCGCTTGAGCCCAGGAATTGGAGGTTGCTGTGAGCTGTGATGCCACAGCACTCTATCCAGGGTGACAGCTTGAGGCTCTGTCTCAAAAGAAAAAAAAAAAAAGTTCATGTACAAACATATAGGATGAAATGTATTGCTCTCTGCTTCAGCCCTGACACCATCCTCATTTGCTATTCTTTCAAATTCAAGGGCATTGCTGCCACCTTATAGCCTGGCTCACCTCTGGTTAGCCTCCCTGTTCCACCTAACGTTGCAGAAACTACCAGAGAAGCTTGTTCCTAGCCAAGTTCCCTATCTCCCACCCACCCCCAATTCACTATTGGTTGCCAACAAATTCCCTCTACTCTAGCTTATGGTTTCTATATCCTGCCCTTGCTGCTCCCTTTCCTGGCTGCCACATAGTTCTGAGCAGACTTTCCATATATGCTGCTGACACTGACTACTGAGCAAAAAATAATGTTAGACATTTAAGGCCAGGACAAGAAGCCAATTAGTAGGGAGGATAAAAGGGTAATAGGAGGGCCATGATTAAAATGTGAATACTAACGGCTTGACGCCTGTGGCTCAACGGGCTAAGGCGCCAGCCACGTACACCTGAGCTGGCGGGTTCGAATCCAGCCTGGGCCCACCAAACAACAATGATGGCTGCAACCAAAAAATGGCCGGGCGTTGTGGCGGGCGCCTGTAGTCCCAGCTACCTGGGAGGCAGAGGCAGGAGACTCGCTTGAGTCCAGGAATTGGAGGTTACTGTGAGCTGAGCTTCAAAAAAAAAAAAGTGAATACTAACGAGTTCAAAACCGGCCTGAGCAAAAGTGAGACCCTGTTTCTACTAAAAATAGTAAAACTGAAGCAGGAGGATCACTTGAGCCTGAGCTGGAGGTTGCTGAGAGCTATGACGCCATGGCACTCTACCGAAGGCAACAGCTTGAGACTGTCCCCCCCAAAAAAAACAAATGTGAATACCAGAAAGATAAAGGTGGACTAAATGAGAAGAGGAGATGAGAGTTTTGTATGTCACGTGAATCTACATGAAAGACTAGAAACTCACGATATAAAGGAGAAAAGGAAATAAAAAGGCTTGTGGCTAAACTTAATATTCAAAAGTTCATGAGTACGTATAGTAATTGATAATATCAGTGCTTATATGTAGTCAGAGTCCTTAATTTTTTTTTTTTAGGACAGTCTCACCATGTCACCCTCGGTAGAGTGCCTTGGTGTCACAGCTCACAGCCACCTCAAACTCATGAGCTTACGAAATTCTCTTGCCTCAGCCTCCCAAGTAGCTGGGACGACAGGCGCCCGCCAAACGCCCAGCTATTTTTTTTGTTGTTGTAGTTGTCATTGTCATTTAGCTGGCCGAAGCCGGGTTCGAACCCACCAGCCCTCATATATGTGGCCAGTGCTCTAACCGCTGACTACAAATGCCAAGCCCTGGTCAGAGCCCTTGATAACAACAAAATACTTTTGAAATTTAGCATCATCTATTTGAGGTGTAGTTTCTTATAATCCTGACAATAACCAAATCAGGAAGATATTATAGTGTTATCATTTTGCAGACTATGAAATTGAGGTGACTAGGCTCGGCGCCTGTAGCTCAGTGGTTACAGCGCCAGCCACATACACCAAGGCTGGCGGATTCAAACCCGGCCCAGGCCAGCTAAACAACAATGACAACTGCAACAACAACAACAACAAAAATAGCTGGGCATTGTGGTGGGCGCTTATAGTCCCAGCTACTAGGGAGGCAAGAGAATCACTTAAGCCCAAGAGTTTGAGGTTGCTGTGAGCTGTGACACCACAGCACTCTACCAAGGGTGACATAGTGAGACTCTGTCTGAAAAAAAAAGAAAAGAAATTGAGGTGACTAAAGGGGTAAAATAAGGGTAAGACACTCCACATATAGGTAGAGGAGGCTGGCTCTGGAGTCCTACTTGTCTGAATCATGCTCTGCATCCTCTCCTCCTCATTTTCCTCTCCAGACCTGAGGTGTGCTCAGACCAACTTCTTCCTATATCGTGCTCTCCTGTGGGTAGACAATACTTCTGGCGTGTAATTTGGGAAAGGTGAAGGAGTCCAGTTCACAATCTAACAAGCCTGAACGTGCCTTATAGTCTGTTACTAGAGAATTTCAGAGCCCCCTTGCAAAGTGTGCATTTTTGTTTGGTTGCCTGGGCCTGGGTAGGAAAAAAAAATTAATATGTTAACAAGGATGAATTTACCACCTACTGTGACTAAGCAGAAAATAGGTCCCTTTATTATTAAGACAAACCATAGACTTAAACTTTGACAGATGGAAGTGCTAAGGGAAGGTTAAGGGCAAACGCCCCAACCTCCAGCTTTTAGTCTCTTAGATCTTTCCAAAGTAGTATATATTTAACCCAAGCATTGTACAGTTGAGGAAATTGAAGCTGAAAACTTATCTTACATTTATTAATATAGCTGAGCAAAATTGGAGATTGAATCCAGGTTTTCTTATTTTCACAGGCTTCCTTATTAAGGTGAGGTGAGAGTTGGGGAAGAGGAAGGTTTTAAGATATGGTGATGCCCTTGAGCAGGGGTCCTCAAACTGCAGCTCCCCGAGGACATTTATCCGGCCCGCTGGGTGTTTTTGCCTCTGCTGCTCATCCTGCTTAGCAGCCGACCCCACCCGCAGTGCACATGTGTGGAATGTGTGCCGCACTCTCCACTCCCCTCCTTCTCTCTGTCTCTCGACTCCTCCTCTCAGTCTCGGGTGTGACGGACAGATGAGTCACCAGGTTGCCTGGCAGAGCCTGCTGCTGCCTGAGGACCGAGGTAAGAACAAGCTAGGATTTTTTTTTTTTTTAAGTTAGTAGGTCTATTTTTTTTTTTATTTTGCAGTTAGTAGGGCCTTTTATTTGCGGTTAAGGGGGGCTTTTTTTTCTGAAGTTAGGAGGTCTTTGTGCAGTGTGCATAGGAATTTGTTCATAGTTTGTTTTTTTTTAAACTATAGTCCAGCCCTCCAACGGTCTGAGGAACAGTGAACTGGCCCCCTGTTTAAAAAGTTTGAGGACCCCTGCCCTTGAGCCTAGTGGAAGGGATTTAGCAATAACAGCCTCCCTTTATTTATTTTTTTGAGACATAGTCTCACTTTCATAGCGTGCCATGGTATCATAGCTCACAGCAACCTCAAACTCTTGGCTTCAAATAATCCTCTTGCCTCAGCCTCCCAAGTAGCTGGGACTACAGGCTCCCTCTACAATGCCCTGCTAGTTTTTTCTTTTTTTTGAGACAGAGTATCACTTTATCGCCCTCTGTGGAGTGCCTTGGCATCACAGCTCACAGCAACCTCCAACTCCTGGGCTTAGGCAATTCCCTTACCTCTGCCTCCCGAGTAGCTGGGACTACAGGCGCCCACCACAATGCCTGACTATTTTTTGTTGCAGTTTGGCAGGGGTCAGGTTCAAACCCACCACCCTTGGTATATGGGGCTGGTGCCCTACCCACTGAGCCACAGGCACTGCTCCCCACCACTATTTTTTTTTTTTCAGAGATAAAGTCTTACTTTTGCTCAGGCTGGTCTCAAACTTCTGAGCTCAAGCAATCCACCCACTTTGGCCACCCAGAGTGCTAGGATTACAGGAGTGAGTCACTGCAGCTCCCGACAAATAGGCTCCCTTCGAATCAGAGCAGGAGGAAGTCAGGTATAGAATGACAGAGATGGTTTTGCATCTAATGATGCAAGGAGAGAGCAGGGAAATTAGGGAACTAAGGTAAATCCCAGGAAAGAGCTAACATTGGTTAGGCAAACTGTGGACTTGAATGTAGACAATTATCTACTTTATAATTTTGACTATATCTAGTCATACCTGTATTTTCAAAATTATTTTGCTTCTCAGTTTTTCCCTGAGATGGCCTATATAATTTTATAAGTTGGTTTATATTTACTATGAACCAATTTTGGTATTTTTCCAACATTTATGTGATGGAAAGCTTATTTTCATATCATTCATCAAAATTTTCAATTTTTTTTGTTTTTGAGACAGAGTCTCACTCTGTTGCCCTTTAGAGTGCTGTGGCATCACAGCTCACAGCAACCTCCAACTCCTAGGCTTAGGCGATTCTCTTGCCTCAGCCTCCCAAGTAGCTGGGACTACAGACACCTGCCATAACGCCTAGCTATTTTTTGTTATAGTAGCCACTGCTGTTTTAGCTAGCCAGGGCTAGGCTCGAACCCACCACCCTCGGTATATGGGGCTGGTGCCCTACCCACGGAGCCATAGGCACCACCCAAAATTTTCAGTTTTTGACATTTTTTTTTTTTGAGACAGAGCCTCAAGCTGTCCCCCTGGATAGAGAGCTGTGGCATCACAGCTCACAGCAACCTCCAACTCCTGGGCTCAAGAAGGTCTCCTGCCTCCACCTCCCAAGTAGCTGGGACTGTAAGTGCCCACTGTAACGCCCGGCTATTTTTTTGCTGCAGCTGTCATTGTTGTTTGGCAGGCCCAGGCTGGATTCAAACCTGCCAGCTCAGGTGTACGTGGTTGGCGCCTTAGCCGCTTAAGCCACAGGCACTGAGCCAGTTTTTGACATTTTTATTTACCATTAGTCCAAAGAGTCCTTCAGTCATTATGGGAATACTTGTTAAGTTAGTCAGGAGCTAGATATTACAGCCCGACCGTAACATCGGGCTCTGTTATCTAGATTGGTTATCAGATGTAATGCCCCTTAGGACTTGATATACTGAGCTTCCAAATGCCATCATGCTGAGAAAAAGAGCAAGGGACAAATTCACACCAAAGATGCGCATGTGGTTATCAGCTCCTACTCGGTAACACTGAGCCTTTTGAGTATAAAATTTTCAGGTTGTCCTCTAAAAGCTCTAGATACCTTGAAAGGAGATTAATGAGTAGTTGACAGAAGTGTGGTGTATGTGAGTGACTTTGTGGAATCTTCTCCCACTGAAACATCTTCACTTGGATCCTGTGTTCCAGAAGTAGGTTTTTGGAGTGAGATGAATGTAAAGAAGGAATGAAAAAGTAAGATAAGAAAGCAAGAAGTTTTTGTGTTTCCAGTTATGCTAGCTTTTTAAAAAAATAATATATGGGTACAAACAATTAAGTTACATTGTTTGCATTTGTTAGGTAAAGTCCAAGTTGAAGTTGAGCCTTTTACCCAAGAGGTGTGCCATATACCCCCTACAGTGCCCCGTTAGGTGAGAGTTTACTAATATGCTAGCTGTTTTTATAAAAAATATTTCAAACATATGTTTAGAGAATAGCATGTGGAAAAATCTTCTGCATAAGTTATAAAGATTATAACAACAAGCTTGGCTCCCATAGCACAGTGGTTACAGCGCCAGCCACATACACCAAGGGTGGTGGGTTCAAACTCAGCCCAGGCCAGCTAAACAACAATAACAACTGCAACAAAAAATACCCGAGCGGGCTCGGCACCTGTGGCTCAACAGGCTAAGGTGCCAGCCACATACACCTGAGCTAGCGGGTTCAAATCCAGCCCGGGCCCACCAATCAAGAATGACGGCTGCAACCAAAAAATTGCCGGACATTGTGGAGGGCGCCTGTAGTCCCAGCTACCTGGGAGACAGAGGCAGGAGACTGGCTTGAGCCCAGGAATTGGAGGTTCCTGTGAGCTGTGATGCCACAGCACTCTGTCTGGGGTGACAGCTTGAGGCTCTATCTCAAAACAAAACAAAACAAACAAACAAACAAAAAAAAATACCCGAACGTTGTGGCGGGCACCTGTAGTCTCAGCTACTCGGGAGGCTGAGGGAAGAGAATCACTTAAGCCCCAAGAGTTTGAGGTTGCTGTGAGCTGTGATGCCACAGCACTCTACCAAGGGCAACATAGTGAGACTCTGTCTCAAAAACAACAACAAAAGATTCTAACAACAAATGAGCTCTGAAATTTTATAAGGGAATATAGCCTCAATTAATAAATATTCCCAAGCGTCCATGGATTAGCCCAAGAACAAGAATGTCAAGGTTGGGAGGGGCAACTAATGTACCTAATACTATTGCTCAGAATTTAGTCTTTCTCTGTGACCCTCACTGTGATTACCACCCCATACATAAAGAGTTCCTCATATTTAACAGTCGTGTTTCCCTTCCAGCTTGCTAGCACCTTCTCTTATTCTCATATACTTTCATACCCTCCTCACTCTCTGACAACCAGGCCTTGTTTCTGCCCCCAGAGCCTTGCTTGTACCCTGCAATTTTCCTCTTTTTGGCTCTAGCTGACTAATTTAGCAAGCTTCATCTCATCCAAGCTAGGCCTACAGTATTTGTTCTTTTGGGAGTTGGGACTAAGGAAGCCAATCTTTTAATGTGTCTGGAATCTTGTACGTGTATGCTAATAGTTGTGGGAGACCCATAGTCTGCCACATGGAAATCGAGAAGCAGGGAAAGCCCTCCAGCTGTGGCTCTGCCACAAGAAGCAGATATGAGAAAGCAAAGAAAATGTTTGGTTCCTGGCAGCTTTCCGCATCTAATACATTCTAGTGGCTGGGGGAGGAACCCAACTTCTCTAAGTTTAATATAATTTGGAGAATGAGTGACACCTGTAGCTCAAGCGGCTAAGGCGTCAACCACATACCCCAGAGCTGGCAGCTTCGAATCTGACCTGGGCCTGCCAAACAATGACAACTACAACCAAAAACTAGCCGGGCGTTGTGGCCGGCACCTGTAGTCCCAGCTACTCGGGAGACTGAGGCAAGTGAATCGCTTAAGCCCAGGAGTTGGAGGTTACTGTGAGTTGTGACACCTCAACACTCTACCCAGGGCGATGGCTTGAGACTCTGTCTCAAAAATATATATATAATTGGGTGGCGCCTGTGGCTCATCGAGTAGGGCGCCTGCCCCATATACCGAAGGTGGCAGGTTCAAACCCAGCCTCGGCAGAACTACAAAACAGAAAAATAGCCAGGCATTGTGGCGGACGCCTGTAGTCCCAGCTACTTGGGAGGCTGAGGCAAGAGAATCGCCTAAGCCCAGGAGTTGTAGGTTGCTGTGAGCTGTGTGAAGCCACGGCACTCTACCGAGGGTAATAAAGTGAGACTCTGTCTCTACAAAAAAAAAAAAAAAAAAAAAATATATATATATATATATATATATATATATACACATATATATATAATTTGGAGAAGCTCTTTTTTTTTTTTTTTTGTAAGACAGAGTCTCACTATCTGAGCCCTAGGTAGAGTGCTGCAGTGTGATAGCAACTTCAAACTCTTGGGCTTAAGCAATTCTCTTGCCTCAGCCTCCCAAGTAGCTAAGACCACAGGCGCCTGCCACAACTCCTGGCTATTTTGTTGTTGTTGTTGTAGTTGTCATTGTTGTTTGGCAGGCCCAGGCTAGGTTTAAACCTGCCAGCCCAGGTGTATGTGGGCCACCGCCCTAGCCGCTGAGCTACAGGTGCCAAGCCAGAGAAGCCCTATTTTTTAAAAAAGTAGAAAATTATCAATACAAAATTAGATACACATATGAATATTTATTTATAATGGGAAATAAATCACCAAAAATGACAGATTTTTTAAAGCTGGTAAATACCTCAAATATAACAAAACTCAGAAAAATAAAATATACTTTTAAAATTAATTAACCACCTAACATACCTTTGAAATAAATTTTTTTTTTTTTAGAGACAGAGTCTCACTTTATTACCCTCGGTATAGTGATGTGGTGTCATAGCTCACAGCAACCTCCAGCTCTTGGGCTTGGGCTTAGGCGATTCTCTTTCCTCAGCCTCCCAATTATCTGGGTCTACAGACACCCGCCACAACACATGGCTTTTTTTGTTGTTGCAGTTTGGCCGAGGCCTGGTTCAAACCCGCCACCCTCAGAATATGAGGCTGGCACCCTACTCACTGAGCCACAGGCGCCGCCCCCTGTGAAATAATTTTCCTACATTCACTGGCTACTTAATCTCTCATTATTTCTTCATGTAGTGGTCCAGCCGCATTTTTTAAAATCAAGAACAGAAAGAAAGGCTGGGCACAGTGGCTCACATCTGTAATCCTAGCACTTTGGGAAGCCGAGGCAGGTGGACTGCTTGAGCTCAGGAGTTTGAGACTAGCCTGAGCAAAAGCAAGACTCTGTCTGTTTAGCTGGGCATTGTGGCAGGGGTCTGTAGTCCCAGCTACTCAGGAGGCTGAGGCAAGAGAATCACTTGAGCCCAAGAGTTGGAGGTTGCTGTGAGCTGTTATACCATGGAACTCTACTAAGGGTAATGGAGTGAGACTCTGTTTCAAAATAAATTAATTAATTAATAAATTAATAAATTAATTAAAATAAGTTTTTCTTTACTGTAGAAGATTAAAGTTTGGTTTTTTGGCTTCCTTTTAATTAAATATTTTCCCATTTTATTTATTTTATTTTATTTTATTTTTGAGACAGAGTCTCACTTTGTTGCCCTTGGTATAATGTCACGGTGTCATATCTCACAGCAACCTCAAACTCTTGGGCTCAAGTGTTCCCCTTGTCTCAGCCTCTGGAGTAGCTGGGAGTACAGGTGCCCACCACAACACACAGCTATTTTTTTTTTTTTTTTTGAGGCAGAGCCTCAAGCTGTCACCCTGGATAGAGAGCTGTGGCATCATAGCTCACAGCTACCTCCAATTCCTGGGCTCAAGCGAGTCTCTTGCCTCCACCTCCCAAGTAGCTGGGACTACAGGCGCCCGCCACAACGCCCAGCCATTTTTTGGTTGTAGCCATCATTGTTGTTTGGCGGGCCGGGGCTGGATTTGAACCTGCCAGCTCAGGTGTACGTGGCTGGTGCCTTAGCCCGTTGAGCCACAGGCGCCAAGCCAACACACAGCTATTTTTAGAGACAAGGTCTCACTCAGGCTCAGGCTGGTCTTGAACCTGTGAGCTCAGGCAATCCACTCACCTTGGCCTCCCAGAGTACTGGGATTACAGGCGTGAGCCACCACACCCAGCCACTAAAGTTTGTTTTTTATTACTGATAACTTATAAAATTTATATTAGCCTTGACTGGTAAATTTTTAGGATTTTTTTTAATTTGAGGAAACATCTATCATGTTTCTTTTACACAGAAATATGATTTGGGGCTCAGCGCCTCTGGCTCAAGCAGCTAAGGTGCCAGCCACATACACCTGAACTGGTGGGTTTGAATCTGGCCCGGGGCCTACCAAACAACAATGACGGCTGCAACCAAAAAATAGCCAGCGTTGTAGCAGACACCTGTAGTTCCAGCTACTTGGGAGGCGGAGGCAGGAGAATGAATCGCTTGGGCCCAGGAGTTGGAGGTTGCTGTGAGCTGTGATGTCACAGCACTCTACCCAGGGTGACAACTTGAGGCTCTGTCTCAAAAAAAAAAAATTTTAAAGTACCTTGAAAACTAATATAGCCAAAACATTGGAAAAACAAACATGCTTGTTCAGTGAAACTAAAAAAAGTAGAGATTAGGCTGGGCATCGTGGCTTACGCTTAAAATCCTAGCACTTTGGGAGGCCGAGGTGGGTGGATTATCTGAGCTCAGGAGTTCAAGGCCAGCCTGAGCAAGAGCACGACTCTGTCCCTTAAAAAAAAAAAAAAAGGCTAGGTTTAGGGTGGGTGCCTTTAATTCCAAAAGCCGGGTGTTAGGGCAGGTGCCTGTAGTCCCAGCTACTTGGGAAGCTGAGGCAAAAGGATCGCCTGAGAGTTCGAGTTTGCTGTGAGGTATCTTGTCACAGCATTCTACTGAAGGCAACAAAGTGAGACTGTCTCCAAACAAACAAGCAAACAAACAAACAAAAATACAGATCATAATTATCTCATTCCTCTTTTAGATTTGTATAAACTAAGTTTCAAAACAGGTTGTAAAGCTACCTCTACTGTGGTATGTAGTTCTGAACTGCATTATAGCAGAACCATTCAAATGTGGTGCTATAAAGCCTGACTTCTCTAGCCTTCTCCAGAGGCTGAGCTGTTCTACGGCCCATCTTATGCTTTACTGGGAAAGAATCCCAGCTACCTCATATGTGATTATATTACATTCCATTTGGAAAGTACTTCAGCAGCCTTGGACTCTTTGGTTTTGCCTTTAGGTGTGCCCTAGAGTAATAATGATTTACAAAAAAATGAACTCCCTTCTGAAGAATAGCAGAAAAGAGATTTTACTGCTTCTTAACAGATTAAAAATTCAAAGAAGGGCCAAAATGCTTTCAGTACATCCTGACTAAAAAAGGAACAAAAGAAAATTTGCTGTCCAAAATATATCATAAGGCTCAAGTTTAATTCCTAACAATTCAAAGCTTTTACATTTGAGCAAAATCACTATAGTCACTGTTTTTTATAGCTTTTCAGAGATATATTTCTTGTATCATAAAATTCCTACATTTAAGAGTCCCAGTGGTTTTTTAGTATATTAAGAGCCAAGCAACTATCATTACAACGTAATTGTAAAAACATTTTCACACCTCCAAAAGAAACTCCTCATTACACATTAGCAGTCACTCATATTCTGCTCTTTTCCACCACAGCCAACCAATAATCTAGCTTCTTATCTTTATGGATTAGTCTATTCTGAAATTCACCTAAACAGAATCACATGTTATTTGGCCTTTTGTGACTGGCTTCATTCAGTAAACATGTTTTCAAGGTTCGTCCATATTTTAGCATGGATCAGAACGTCATTCCTTTTTATAGCAGAAAACTATTCCATTGTATGGATATACCACATTCTGTTTATCCATTCAGTAGTTCATGGACATTTAGGTTTCCATTTTTTTGTTAGTATGAAAAGTACTACTGTGGACTTTTGTATGTACATTTTAGTATGGGCTATAGTCATTTTTTGTTAAATGGGTTTACTGTCCAAATTTCTAAGCATTTAAGTGTCTCTAGGTTACATTTTGACTGTCAAATTTCCCAAGTGGAAATTTTCAACTATCTTACTATTTGTTAAAGTGCATTTTACTCATCTCTTGATACATGCAAGGTAAGAAAAAACTTTGCTAAGATAAGAATAAATTTTGATAACTTTTGCCAAAGTCAGTTCTGGACTTAGTCTTTACCTTATTTCTCTTTTCTTGATTCTGAAGAGTTTCCAATTTTTCATTTATTAAGGCAGCAATTGCTTTTGCATCTCTGGCATTTATTTGTTCTTCCCCAGAGCTTTTCTAAAATTAAAAATGCTCTTATTATTAAGAATTTAATCAAAACATAACATTTCCATCTAAGAAACTTGATTGAATATGCTTTAAAGTTCTTTTGTTCTGAACACTTTTCTTCAAAGAAATAATGCTGCAAAATCCCAGCCCATAATGTACCTCAAATACTAATGTTAGTGCTATGGGAATGTCAAATAATTCCTTGGAAAAAATATATTGCTGACTCCATAAACATCAAAACACCTAAATTATATAAGGTATCCTGCAATCATTCTACTCTAATACAATGTGTAGCACTGACAAAACCTAGACTGGTAATAACGGAGACCAATGGATATCTCCTGGTTTTCACCTGGCCATGGCAGGAAACTCACTAAATGCAGGGGTAAGGAACAGGTCGATATATCCAGCCCTGCTTATTTTGGATCTGGAGCTACCTATTTGATGCTGGTGTGAACCCGACCCCATACTGTGTGCCAGGATTTTGTTTTTGCGTGTGACTGCCCACATAGTTTATATTTCTACTTCCGTCATCATTCTCCTTTGGCCTTCCTGTCGGGCCTACACTTCTGTCAATATGGACCAGGGACATCTGGTTCCTAGTTTTGTCTTCTGGACACCTGGTAACATCTGTCCAAACAGCTCCCTCCATAGTGAGTTAATTCTGTGACTGTTCACTATACTTCTCTAATACCATTCTACCTGGGTAAGGTCACTATCTATGTCATCCATTTCTCAGTTCTGGAAAGTGTAAAACAGAGCTGTTGATTTCAAAGGAATGAAGACTCAGGCCTTAGTCTCTATTGAGTTCTGCTTTCTTTAAGATAAATCAAGAACCCTCACTGAAAAATCTAGATGTGTGATAATTCTGGACTTCTGAAATTTATCGCCTGATTTCTTTATTTAGTTCTATTTCAAAATATAACTATCAATAAACATCAGATTTTTTTTTTTTTCTGAGACAGGCTCACTATCTTGCCCTCTGTAGAGGACTGTGGCATCACAGCTCACAGCAACCTCGAACTCCTGGGCTTAAGCGATTCTCTTGCCTCAGCTTCCCAAGTAGCTGAGACTACAGGTGCCCACCAGAACGCTGGAGTTGCCATTGTTGTTTGGCAGGCCCGGGCTGGATTTGAACTCTGTGCACTCTACCCAGGGTGACAAAGAGAGACTGTCTCCAAAAAAAAAAAAAAAAAAATCATGCCTGATTGCTTTTGCATATTCATTTTCTTCTCATTCACTTTTTTACAAACCAAGTGTGAGACAAATACCAGTTCTTGAAATCTCTTCTTACCCATTCTTTAAAATGATACCACAGTTATATTGTAAAAAAATCTTAACTTGGGAAGATAGCAAAGGATACTAGTATTTTCAGTTGGTAATTACATTGGCTGAATGACACTGCTTTTGTATCAATGGCCATAAATAGAGGTTATCTCAATTTTGTTAAGACCCACTGGAAAATTTCTAAATTTTTTAACCAAAAAGAAGCTTGGTGCCTTCAAAAGTAATTATGACTGAACCAAGGAACTTGTCTTTTATTCTAGATTCTAAACCCACTACTATTCCTCACAATAAATGCTCAAATGCTAAGGCTATGTAAAAGACAAATTTTAAAAGTACAGGTTAAGTAACTCTAATTAAAAAATCTGAAATGTTCTAAAATCCTAAGTTTTTGATACCTACTTGACACTCACTGGATCATTTTTGATTTTTCTTTTATTAAGACTCACTCTGTTGCCCTAGGCTAGAGTGCCAAAATGTTAGCATAGCTCATAAAAACCTCAAACTCTTGGGTTCTGGTAAGCCTCCTGCCTCAGCCTCCTGAGTAACTGCGACTACAGGCACCTGCCATAATGCTCAGCTAATTTTTGTATTTTTGGCAGAGATGGGGTCTTGTTCTCGCTGGTCTTGAACTGAGCACAAGGGTTCCTCCTGCCTCGGCCTCCTGGGGTTACAGGTGTGAGTCACTGGGCCTGGCTGCATTTTGGATTTTCAAATAGCAATGCTGACCCAGTTAAGTATAATGCAAATGTTCCAAAATCTGAAAAAGTCTCAAACAGTATTGGTCCCTAACATTTTGAATAAGAGATACTCAACCTGTAACATGTACTCATTCTATAAAAAGTGGGAAATAGAAAATGTCACAGAAAGTAATTACCTTGAATCCCACCACTCAAAGATAACCACTAATACTGTGTCTCTTTCTAGTAGTTTTCATTAGTATAAAAATTTTAAGGCAACTGAGAGTATAATAACCATAAGACAGAAAACCCTTTTAAGAACATTTGATACACATAAGTAAAAAGAAGACTGTATCAGGAATATGTAATAATATAAAGAGCTTGGCCTGCTAAGGGAAGGAAGATGGAGGAAAGCCTGTACATACCTTTGCTCTTTCATAGAAATAAAATTTAACAGTTGGATAGGCTCTGATACCAGCTTTTTGGCATATTTGGGCATAAGCCTGACAGTCTACTTTTCCGGCTTTTACTTTTCCTTTCATCATCTGAAAAAAGAAAAACATAGATTGTCTTTCTTTCTTTGGCATAAACTGTTTTGATGATTGCACAGGAATGATATAAAACACATCAAATCTTAATACATTAAGGGTTTTTTAATTTAAAATTTAGTTTTAATCCTTCCTATTTGAACAAGATTGTTTCCAAATTCTTCCTGGCCCTTTAAGCTCCAGCACCACCCCTCCAATAGCAAATAAACTCTTTATCTTATTGAGAAAACTGAGAAGCTTTACCCTGAACTATCTCAACTTCTTCCTGCTACCTAGATCTTGCCCATCATATCATAAACCTCTTTTTCTGTCTTTATCCTTTTTCGTTTCTTTGGTCTTATGTGCAATGCTAACACTCTCTGATGATGGCTGACTACTTTCTTTTCAGTGAATAAACCTATCACAGAAAGGTGGGACCTCAACTTAATGTACACAATGCAATGGTACATTTCAAAACCATTAACAGTAGAGTGTTAATGTCTTACCACAACAAATAAGTGAGGTTATGGCTATGTTAATCAGTTTGATGTAAACATTCCACACTGTATATTAAATCAGCATATTGTACCCCATAATTGCATTAATTATGATTTAAGAAAAGATTTCTTTCTGGATTGCAACGGATCCTCTAGCCACCACCACCCTGCTTCTCTTTTTTTTTTTTTTGAATAGCAGTCCACTCTTTCATCACTTCATCACCTACTTCTTTGGCAATAAATTTTAATCTGGCTTCGGTTCTTACTGCTCCTTCCCCTAAAACTGCTTAGTTCAACAGTGACCTCCACTTGACCAAACTGAGTGGATACCCAATGTTGCAGACCACTCCCTTCTCTTTTTTTTCTTAGTATTTTTCACTATTCTCTTTTGGCTTCTTTACGCCACTCTGGTTATTCTTCCTTTTTACAGCAAGAGAACATTCTTTCTTTAGATTTAATTCCCCCTCAAGTTGTAATATCCAGTCAGAATTCCTCCTTTAGTCAACAATCTTTTTACTGTGAACAGTCTCCCTGGCTGATTTTATATATCCATGTGCTGAAATACCCTAATCTCCCTTTGATTTCATATTTGACTATGTGTTTTTCTTTTAGGGGACTGTCTCAGAAGTACCTCAAATCTAACATGTCTAAAACTAGTCCTTTCTCCTTCACTTACTCTTTCTCCTATCTTATTCTCAGTTCATGCCAGAAACTAAGCTTATTTTTTCTTTTCCTTATCTATCATAATCAAACATTAAATCTTATTTGTTCTTATTTGTCCCCTTCTATCACTACTGCCCTAATCCTGTTTCAAGTTAATACTTTCTCACTTCAGGACAATTAAAATATCTTTGCTATTTCTAATTTGGTCCCCAAAGCAGGAGTTCACCAAAAGACAGACTGCTGGAACACTAGCAAAGCTGTGTACATTCTGAAGGAGGTATTTAGACAGACAAATTGAAGGTAAAAGAAATGTAGAAATATTATTTTAATAAGCTTTATGTCATTTACAAAATGTTTAGTTTATGCATTTACTCATTAGGTGACATCCTATTGTTGATAGTTCTCAAACATCTTTCTCTAACATGAATTTGATTTGCCCACGTTCTAGCTTTATTCTAATTTCATTACAGCAATCATCCTGTTGTATTATGCATGTTTATTTGCATGTTATCTTTCTACTAGGGTAAAATCTCCTAAGGAGATGGAATTTCTACCTTTTCATCTTTGTGGCCCCAGTCCCTAGCATAATGCATTTGATGCTTAGGATTTGCTGCATTTTTTTCATGTTTCAAAATTTCTGCTAGTTGTAAACAAAGTTCCATCACAAAGTTTATAACTAAGTTTCCAGTGCATAAAGAATGAGGTAGTAAAACATTTTGTTATTTTTTTTTCTGTAATAATTCTAAGAGTAAGTTAGAAAGAATGTCTTATTTGAAGGACCAGTCAATAACTAAAATCTCTTGCAGCATACAGAAGTTTTGAAGTTCTTCTGCCACAAAATTCCCATTATTTGGAATGGTAAATTTTTATTTTGGACTGGTGGAACTGGTCCTAACTTTCTGATGCTAATCCGTGTTTTATACTTCCAGTGGCAAGAATTCCTTGAGTTATGAAGGCAAGGAAGCTAGCAATCTGGATTAGATCATTAATAGGACTGTGAGGACAAAGAAATACTCAAGAAAGGTAATAGTGACAGTATGTCATCAGTTTAATTTTATACTAGCATCTACTGACTTAGGCATTGGAGATACAAAGATAAATAAGACATAGACCTTGCCCTCAAGAAGCTCGGTCTTAGAGAGAGACAGCTACGTAAAGGAATAACTAATCTGTATTTTATCAGCACACTGATTGGGTATAAGTTATCAAGGTGACACTGATTAACTGAGAAGGGCAGAGAATACACAAGTGCCAACAGAGCTGAGTTTTTAGGAAGAAAAAAATACAGATGACCAAGGTAAGGACAGGGAATTTTAGAGAGCACATGCAGCCAGTAAATGATACATGTTCAAAGTACCTGGAGTAATTCACTGTGCCTGGATTGTAAAGCATGAGGTGGGTGACAGCTCATATCAATGACCTGAAGTCAATGGAAGCATATCAAGCTATAGGCCAGAGAGAATAATTATTTTAGAAAGAGCACCAGAGCAGCACTATAAAAGGGAGGCTGGGCAGGATGAGACTATAGCTGACCTTGAACAACATGGTCTTGACTTACACAGCCCATTTATACATGGATGTTTTTCTTTTCTTTTAATTGTTGGGGATTCACTGAGGGTACAAAGAACCAGGTTACACTGACAACATTTGTTAGATAACATCGCTCTTATACATGGATGTTTTTCAACCAACCCAGGATGAAAAACACAGTATTCCTGAGATGCAAAACCTGCATAGAAGGAGGGGCAACTTGTATTCACGGGTTCTACAGGTCAACTCTGGAACTTACATATGCTGGATTCTAGACAATGTAGTGTGGTCCTAAAATCAATCCCCTGCACATACTGAAGGATGTCTGTAGTTAAAAGGTAAATATAAGTCTAGATGTGAGGTTTAAGCGAGCGGATGACATTTAAAACACATTTAGGAGATAGAACTGATAGGATTTAGTGATTGCTTATAGGGCAGTGGAGTCCTGGTGGTGGTGGGGAGGGGAAAGTTAATAGGAGATGAGTGAGAAGTAAAGTTTCTGGCTTTTATAAGCTAGGTAGATGATGTCAACCAAAATAGGGAAGATGTTAGCTAAAAGCTTTAATAAAGAAAGGAGAAACCAACTGCAAAGATTAGGCATATAAACGGACTAGCTTTTTTAAAATTCAGAAGAAAGTTTAAGAAAAAAATTAAAATGTGGTAAATATATTATTCTTGTCTATTATGAAAACATGCATGTGATTACAACTTATTTAAGTAGAAAGCTAAGACTTACCCTAGCCAGGAGCTCAAACTCTGGGGCAAAATTTTGGCAAGGTCCACACCAAGGAGCATAGAAGTCAACCACCCAGTGATTTTTCCCTTGTAAAACTTTCTCATTGAAAGTCTGAGGTGTTAGACCTACAGACACTTGAGGTAAAAATCTGTGGCAAGGAATCAAAGTAATTTTTAAATATACAAAACTAAACCAAACATATAAAATGTAATAATACTGCAACACTTTCTAAGTTAAAAATGACTTAAAAGCACAAGCCTATTTTGTTAAATATAATCCTTTACTAAGGAGTTTCGAACCTTAACCCACAGCAAACTTTTTCATAAAAGGAAAGTAAATAGCTTTGAATCTATTTTATATTCATTAAAATAAGACACATTTTAATTACTTACCCTAGACCCCAGATTCTTAGGGAATAAGCATCTCTATTCCAACCATTGTAACTACTGAAAGAAGAAAAAATATGTGAAGTTGTAATAGGATTTTTTATTATTGGGCACATTCAGAAAACATTTTATTGTAGTAATTAAAAAAAATCAAAATATTGCAAAAAACCTATACTTCATGTAGTGTTTCTCTTCTCAGACACACTTAGCTACACATACTGTTACGTGGCTTCACAAATGTATTTTCTCTAGTCTTGATACACTGTGGTGTTCCACATAGACCAGAATGTCCAGCTGCCTGCTGGATTTCTCCTACAGGCCTATGAGAAGTGTACAACTCAGTGTCTGAAGCTTTAGTTTCTGAATCTTTATTCAAATTACTGCCTGTCAAACTCATCCACTTTTAATGACTCATGGCAAAATCTGCCTCAAAGATGCAGACTTTTGTGTTTCCTCATAGTTATGATCATTTCCTCTTTTGAGATCTGTGGCCATTTTTACTTTAATTACATTCATCATGTTCTACCTTACATTTGAGTTTTCTAAATGAAATATCATTTGCTGGTATGGAAACAGCACAGGCAGTGAGATAGACCTGGCTTAAAGCCCCAGCTTCAAACCTTAGGAGCTATTGACTTGGGAAAGTAATCTTAGGTCTAAGAATCAGAGTTTCTCTGTGATAGCAGGAAAAGTAATAATCCTACTTCACAGAGTTTGTGAGAACTAGCAGGAAGAATGTGAGTAAAACATCTAGTATGATATCTGAAACCAAATAAGTACTTAATAAATGTGGGCTTTTCCTCTCATCATCTTGACTGGACTGCAAGACTGATTTAACAAGACTGTTTTTCTCTTTTCGTATCTTGACTGAAGATAAAGCTCATTAACATATTATCCGTTTGCTACTAATATTTGTTGGATTAATGTTTATGTAGTTACGATAACTTAAATGTTAGCTGTCTAATTAAACGATTATAGTATCTCCAAATTTGAGAGAATACTTACTGATACTGATAAGCTTTATTTGATTTTTGGGGAAAAAATCTTATCTCAGGGTATCTCCGAACATTTTCTTGGGCACAAAAAGAATGATACTGTTGGCAGTCTATGCTGCCCACATTGATCAGCCCAGTTAATGTCTGTAAAAGAAAGATAAATATATCAAAGTGATTAGAATAAAACTACCTCCATTACTTTGTATGTTATTTATTACAAAAATAGTTAACAATGATTTTTACCACATAAAAATGGCTAAGGGTTTAGCATATAATATATCATTTATATTCATCAATTTGAAATCTGATTTTGTAATTAAGAACTTACTATAATCAGAGATTGAACAGCTGATTTCATTCATCTATCATGGAAAAAATTAAGTCTTTCTGAAATTCAGTGTTATTGAAAAGAGCACAAAAATATGTAATCTTAAATGTTAAGGTACTAGAAATCACAGCTTTTTCCTTAAGTCCCATAAAACTGTAGGGAAATGATATCTTCAACGTTCTAAAAGTAAAGCAGTAAAAAAAAAAAAAAATTTACACAAAATGAAAGGGGATCTTTGGGTTGATGTTGGCAAAAATTTAGTCCAAAAGCATACCAGATGCCACTCACACACACAGTGGCTATTCTATATCACTATGTACCAGAGTTGGAGTTCAAGTGATATGATCAGACCTGACATTGTGTAATAAGCTAATTGTGGATTCATTCATCTTGGTTTCAAAACAATTTTGTTGAACATTCTTATTACATGTTAGAATTTAAAACAAACTATTTTACTTTACCCGGGCCATTCTTTTCCATTCTGGCATTAAGACTTGACAGGGATGACACCACGGAGAATAAAAATCAACCATCCAGACTTCATTATGTTTTCTTTGTGTAACTAGTTCATTGAAAGTAGTGGGTGTAAGGGAGACCACTGAAGGATTCATAAGGTCCTAAAGAAAATATGGGTTCTATTGTAAGTATATGCATAAAAAAAGAGTTGTTCATATATTCTTGGCAAATAGCTGGTACAGGCTGAGGAGTCCCTTATCCAAAATGCTTGGGATAAGAAATATTTTGGATTTTGAAATAGTTCCATATGCATAATATTTGCACATACATATCCTGAAAATGGAACCCAAGTCTAAATGTGAAATTCATTTGTTTCATATATATATCTTACACATATAGCCTGAAAGTAATTTTAAAAACTTTTCAAAAATTTTGTGCATGAAACACAGTTTATCTTAAATATTTATTTGTGGAATTTTCTACTTGAGGCATCATGTTGGCACTCAGTTTCAGATTTTGGAGCATTTTAAGATTTTGGATTTCTAGATTAGAGATGCTCAACCTTTAGAAAGTTCCTGTTTTTGGAAATCAAAAGATGCTTATGGATACATATACTTAAAGGAAATCTACAATAAATTATTTAAAAAATGAAAATAGTCCCTATTGGGAGGTACCTGTGGCTCACAGGAGTAGGCACTGGCCCCATATACCAGAGGTGGTGGGTTCAAACCCAGCCCTGGCCAAAAACTGAAAAAAACAAACAAACAAACAAAAAACCGAAAACCATTTGGGTGGCGCCTGTGGCTCATTGAGTAGGGCGCCGGCCCCATATACCGAAGGTGGCGGGTTCAAACCTGGCCTTGCTGAACTGCAAAAAAACAGAAGAATAGCCAGATGTTGTGGCAGATGCCTGTAGTCCCAGCTACTCTGGAGGCCGAGGCAAGAGAATCGCCTAAGACCAGGAGTTGGAGGTTGCTGTGAGCTGTGACTTGTGTGATGCCACGGCACTCCACCAGCACTCCACCAAGGGCCATAAAGTGAGACTCTGTCTCTACAAAAAAAAAAAAAAGAAAATAGTTCCTGTTCTTAAAGTTAAGATTTTGCCCATCAGTTTTCCTTTTCTCTATTGTATCACTTAAATCATAGGCAGAGAAAAGAGGTGACTTTAAAATGACGAGGAGATAACACAATTAATTTCATTAAGAGCTGCACTGGATATCTATATAAGGCCATATAGTTCTGTTCTAGAACTAAGAATGATTGGTTTGGAAATGACCCTTAAATTACTAATGGAAAGCCTACTATTTCATTTTTCTGACATTCTGACTGGACATAATGCACAAAATTTCTATAGATCACTTGTTCTAAACATTTTAACAAAAGACAATAACAAAGAGGTTAGTTTCACTGGTAAAACTAAGCAACACAAAACATTACTTTGGAGTAGGAGGAACAGATGAGTAGGAGAGAGTAGGATGGTCACTAAAAAACAATGATAAACTTGAATTTTTCATCTATTTTAGGGGGTCCCTGTAAGTATTTTAGTCAGTCAATAGTATTACTAGAACAAAAGAGGCTACAAATGCAGGACATTTCTATTTTCAGAAAAAACAAGGCAAGCGGGTGACAAGGTTTTATGTGAAAATATATATATTCAGTAGTTTTTTTACTATGCACAAAGCACTATACTTGATAACATATGAAACAGACTTATTCTCAGAGTTTACAGACAAGTATATACGATGAGGTCTGACAACTGAGTTCCCAAACTCATCCTAGAAAGTGCTACACACCTCGTTCGTGAAAATCACGACAGTTACTTTTGAGGTGCTCCCCTGGGAAGCAACGCACTGACATCAGTGACCAGACCACCCGCCATCTGAGCTGTTGTTATATTACTCTTGATGTCCTGAATGTCATTAAAATGTCTTCCTTTCAGTATTTCCTTTATCTTTGGGTATTTGGAGGCCACATTAGGTGAGTAGGGAGAATGTTCCAATACAGTTTTTTTTTTTGTAAAGACTGAGTCTCACTTTGTCACCCTTAGTAGAGTGCTGTGGTGTCACACAGCTCACAGCAACCTCCAACTCCTGGGCTTAGGCGATTCTCTTGCCTCAGCCTCCCCAGTAGCTGGGACTGCAGGTGCCCACCACATGCCCGGCTATTTTTCTGTTTTTGCAGTTCTGCTGAGGCTGGGTTTGAACCCGCCACCTTCGGTATATGGGGCTGGCGCCCCACTCGATGAGCCACAGGCACCGCCCTCCAATACATTTTTTTGTTTATTGCCTAAAAATTCCCTCACAGTCAGTGTCATGTGAGCTGGTATCTTGTCAGGATGAAAGAGCCACAGGTTGGCTAAAAGTTAAAGTTGTTCTTGTTTTTTTCACAGTTTTTCAGCACTTCCAAATAGTAAATAGCACTTCTGACTCTGCTTTTGTTCATTGGTGAGCTTCTTCAAAACCGTTTCTGTATATA
Source organism: Perodicticus potto (assembly GCA_963574655.1). Lineage (NCBI taxonomy): Eukaryota > Metazoa > Chordata > Mammalia > Primates > Lorisidae > Perodicticus > Perodicticus potto. Next base: position 29,016 of record CAUYRH010051280.1, read on the forward strand.
CCTTTCTCATGCCCAGATTTTCAGTTAAGATTTTCCTAACTTGGTTAACCTGTTTATCCAGTCAAAACCATCGTTTTGACTCTTGATCTGGACTGATAGAACTTCTTTGGTTTTGGAGAATAGGCTGACTTCCATTGTACACTTTGACACTTTGTTTCAGAGTCATAATGGTATGACTCATTATTTTTTAGTAAAAGGCGAACGATTTATGCAATCTGAAGAGAAACCTGAGCAAGGCTCATTATTTTTTATCACTAGTGATTACACCTCTTGCCTGTCCAAAAGGTCTTGGCAAACTTCTGACTCTGCTTTTGTTCACTGGTGAGCTTCTTCAAAACCATTTCTGTATGTACCTTTCTCATGCCCAGATTTTCAGTTAAGATTTTCCTAACGGTTTCTCTATTGATGTTTACTTGGTTTGCAATGCTTCTCAAAGTTAGCTGATGACACATAGTTGGATGAATTTTTGCAATATTTTCATCAGTTCTGCTTATTACTGGCTGACCTGACCTCTCTTCATTAGTGACATTTTATCTCCCTTTAAAAAAAATTATTTATTATTTTTTTTGAGACAGTCTCACTTTGTCACCCTCAGTACAGTTCTGTGGTGTCACAGCTCACAACAACCTCAAACTCCTGGGCTTAAGCAATTCTCTTGCCTTAGCCTCCCAGGTAGCTAGGTCTACAGATAACCGCCTCAATGCCCAGCTATTTTTAGAGACAAGGTCTTGCTCTGGCTCAGGCCGGTCTTGAATGTGTGAGCTCAGGCAATTTACCCTCTTCAGCCTCCCAACTGCTGGGATTACAGGCATTCAGCCACTGTGCCCAGCCTTAGAAAAACGTTTAATCCATTTGTATACTGCCATTTTGTTCATGGCCCAATCCCCATAAACTTGGGCTAACATGTCTCTGATTTCACTTCCACCCTGGCCAAGTTTAACAAGAAATTTAATGTTTGTTTATTGTTCTAATTCAAACTTCAATATTATGATGGCACACAAAAACATGCAACAATGAATGTGACTAGTAAGACACTGCCACACGTCAACATGGTCACAGCTATGAGACACTGATATACCAAGGTTATGAAACCTTACTGAGTTGTTTGTACAGTGCTGGCAATGTAAGTGTACAATGGCAAGTTCATAAATTTAACTGTCAGACCTCACAGAGTAAAAACATTAAAAAAATTAAACATTTTCTTGTCAAAAAGTTTTGACATGAAAAGAATAAGTCCTATTAAACATTTTTATATTCGTAAGAGCATTCATATAAACAGAAGTATTTCTAGCCATGGTCCATGATTAAAATACCTCTATGAACTCCAAGATCTGTTCAGCAGAGTGATGTCCTTCATACTCATGAATGTTGGACTGGTTGAATACCACTGTTGTTGGATAAGCCTGAATGTTATACTGTTAGGAAGGAGAATACAAATTAAAGATTTATTTTGACTATTTGTTTAAAATTTATAACTAGCTTAGCTTTAAACAACGAGAACAAGATTAAAACACTCATTTTTAAATTGCAGATGTCAGAAAAATTTTCATCTAGCCAAATTTATCAAAGAAGACAGATTCTTGGTGATGAATACTGATGAATACTTGACCTTTATTTATATACTCCATTAGTTATGAAAACCATAACCATGAAAGCACTGAGAAGTGAGCAGTGAGCATGGGTTATTAATAATACTTGGTGTCCCTTTTTACTCTTGTGAACCAAGATAAGAAGAGGCAGTAAAGAGCAGGCTTGAGTCTTTTTTAAAAACCATAATAAGTGTTCTAATTTTCTAGAAGTAAATGATTAAGGACATAAAATGGCAAGAATAAAGAAATAATACGTACATGACTATATTTTAGGTTAAAGAATTATGAATCATGCTCTAAGAATGTGGTCACTTTTTATTCTATATTCGAGATATCCTACATTAATACAAAATACTTAATTTCCTCAGAACTTATATGGAAACCAATATAGGAAGTATCTCTCTAAAGCTTTTATTTTATTAAAAAGTTACAAAGAAATCCCTGTCTGTGGATTTGCTATAGCTGAACTCTGCATCCTTAAAATTGAAAAGCACTCTTTAGCAAGCTGGAATCTCTCAGATACAAAAATAAATGTTTTGTTTTTTCTAAAATTATCAAAGTTTTGCAAAAATATGTAAATTAAAATAATTCATTAGGTCAACAAAGCAATTATAGCTAAAATTTAACAAATGCTTACTGTGTGTAAAGCACAATTTTAGCACTTAACATATGGTTTCTTATTTATTCCTCACAACAAATTTACTTACTAGTTAAAATTATAAAACTCACTTTATAAATGAGGAAACTGAGTTAATGAGAGCTAAGTGACTTTTGGTCAAGGAAAGCCAATTGGTATGGTGAATCCTAACCTTTATTCCAAGTGAATCTGACACCATAGTTTCAAAACCTTGTATATATGAGTTGAATATTGAGATTAAAAACTAAAGGAATTCAAATTAAAGTAATGGTTTTATATATTGTTTGGCATTTCTTTTCGAGGTTACATATAAGATGCTCAAAACCATACAAACTGAGTTCCACCAGGAAAAAAAAAATTACAAACCAATCTTACAGTGTTTTCAAGTTTATGATTTTGTGTTGGGCCACATACACAGCCATCCTGGCCATGTGTGGCCTGTGGGCTGAACACCCATAGTCTACAGTAGTCCCCTCTGTGACTGGATAATTTATTCATATACTTGTGATTACGAGATTTATAAATTTTCATTTGGTGTGAAGTAAGGTATCTGACTTTTGTTTGCATTTTCTTGATGACTAGTGAAATGAAATTTTTCATGTTTATTGGATTTTCTTTTACATAAAATATAACTTCTCTCTTTTTCTATTCAATTTTTTGAAATTTGCCGTAACATTATAGCATCTACAGCCTAAAACTAGCCTCAAGCAATCCTCCCACCTCGGCCTAATGAAGTGAGACTACAGCTTATTTCTATTATATTCTAAAAACACAGGATTTTTTTTGTTTGTTTGTTTCCCTTTTCCCATTTCTCTATCTCTTCTTCCACCTATCCTTTTTTTTTTTTTTTTAACATTTTGGTTTTTGATTTTATTAAAACATATAGAGAAGTAGAAAATAAAACCGTCATGTAGCTTCAACAGTCACCCACTCATGGCTACTTTTATTTCATCTATTATATGCCTACCTCAAAGACTATTCCATATATCATATGCAATTTTTAAGCAAATTCCATACGATGTATCATTTCATCTATAACTATTTCAACATTCTAAAAATCTAAGAACTTTCCCCTCAGTATAATCATGCTATTTGCACATCTACAATTTAACAATAATTCCTTGAAATCATTACATATCTGGTCAATGTTCACATTTCATTTTACTCAATTACCTTTTTTGGTATTTGGTTTGTTTCAACTGCATTCAAAGAAGGCCTAAATATGGCATTTGACTGATGTCTTTTAAATTTCTTTAATCTCTCCTTCTCTGTTCCCGCAATGTATTTGTCTAATAAACTGGGTGTTTGTCCTGCATAGTTCTCCACACGCTGGGATTGGTAGCTTGCATGCCCAAGGTGTCAAGTAACATGTTCTTCTGTCTTTGGATTTCTAAACAGTAATGACTCTGGAGGCTTGATCTATTTTAAGATTTTTTTTTTTTTTTTTGCTAAGAATATATTATCAATGGTATATATTTTCATTAGAAGGTACATAATTTCTACTTCTTCCTGAAACTAAGAAGTAAACATTTTCTGTTGGGGTTATGGCCCATGGACCCTTACCTGGATTGCAAGTGACAAGGGAAACATCTCTGGGGAAATGACAATAATCTACACAGGCTTAAGACATGGAGTCTGAGAATGCCTGGAGAAAGGTATACACTGTCCTACCCTGAGTGGCAGACTGGGACAATGCAGCAATTCTCTGGCTTCTTCAGGAGGCTTTGATTTCTAACACAAAATATATATACAAAATGTAAAGATGCCAAAAGATAGGGTCAAAAGAATCCCAAGTCCCCAGGAAGATTGGTTAGAGGGAAAAACCAGTTTCATCCTTGTAGGGCAAGCAAGCCAGGTTCCCTAATCTAAACTGCGGATCAGGAGTTCAAAGGATTCAGCTCTGCTAAAGGCTTCAGTCCTGCCCCATCTGTTGACTGTTGGTGCACAAGGATAGTTGCAATGACTTTGCCCTGTTTTGGGGTGCCTCTGGGCTCTTGTCATCTTTGGTGGTCCTGATGGGCCCCCAGGGATAACACATCTGCACCCGTTCCCCTGAATTCTCCTAGATTGAGGCGGGGCATCCCACTGAGAAGTCAACCTATCTACTTCCCACATTTATTACACTCTACCAATAGATCATTAGGTTTTAATTTAATCATGTTTTGATATCATTCTGTGGAAATTACTTATTTAAATAATTTGTTAGTACTCTAAATGGAAGATGTATATTTTAAAAAGCTATTTTAAGATGAGACTGCCAAAACATCTGTCTTTTAGAAGAAATTCAGAATAAATTGCTCATACTTTGACTTACCATGTTACAGAGTCCCTCATGAATTGTACAATCTAGTGTACCAAACTTAAGTTGACCATAGAGAAGATTTGATGCTCTTCGTAACTCTGGTAGTAAAGCTCGGCATGGTGGACACCACTAGGGAAGAAAAATATTCAAAGCACTAAGCCAAATGAAACAAACCCACCCCATCATTTTCGTAACAAGCAATATGCTAAGTCAGTCAAACTGTACTTATTGGAATCCCACTGGCATATGCCTAATTCTTAGAGTGGGAATTATATTAGCACACACTTAGAATACGTAATAGTGGCCAAAATGGAATGACACAGTTCTGGTATTAATAGTTCAAGGTTATCTAAAAAATGTCTTTTGCCATGAGAAGAGAAAATCTGACAATACTAAAGTCTGACGGACAAAAATAACTTACAGGGGCAAAAAAATCAACAAGCCATGGTTCTTTTTCATTAGCAGGAAAATTTTGAGGTCCAAGAGTGGTAACATGAGAATTAACACTTTCTTTGGTGAAGGCAAGTATATCATATAGAATCTTCTTTCCTTTGAAATAGAGTAAGAAAAATATTAAAATCCACATTCTGCCACTATCCCCAGAATTACAGTTTTTATATTTGAAATAGTAAAGGAAGATGAACTTAAGAACAAACTAATTTTGATGAGGTTTTAGTGTCCGGCACATTAAATCCTTATGTGTTCTTCTGTTTCTAGAACTAGTTAAAATGTTGATCTCTTTGAAATGTTCCTTTTTCCTAGATGTAAAATAATCACTTTTTTTTTAGAGACAAAGTCTCACTTTATTGCCCTCGGTAGAGTGCCGTAGAGTCACAGCTCACAGCAACCTCCAACTCACGGGCTTAGGCGATTCTCCTGCCTCAGCCTCCCGAGTAGCTGGGACCACAGGCGCCCGCCACAACACCTGGCTATTTTTTAATGCAGTTTGGCTGGGGCCGGGTTTGAACCCACCACCCTCGGTATATGGGGTCGCTCCCTACTCGCTGAGCCACAGGTGCCGCCCTAAAATAATCACTTTTTAAGTGCTTTTTAAGAATTCTTTATGTTGCCCCCAGCTCTTACTATAGGCCTAATCTGTAAATATTTTTCTTAACTTAGACCTCTCTTTTTTTTTTTTTGAGACAGAGCCTCAAGCTGTCACCCTGGATAGAGTCCCATGGCATCACAGCTCACAGCAACCTCCAATTCCTGGGCTCAAGCGAGTCTTCTGCCTCCGCCTCCCAAGTAGCTGGGACTACAGGCGCCCGCCATAGCACCCGGCCATTTTTTGGTTGCAGCCATCATTGTTGTTTGGCTGGCCCGGACTGGATTCGAACCCATCAGCTCAGATATACGTGGCTGGCGCCTTAGCCCATTGAGCCACAGGCGCCGAGCAGAGAATAAAGTTTCTTGTAATATTCATTAAGGATTTTTTTGATTTCCGAGGAGTCTGTGGTCATTTCATCATTACCATTTCTGATTGATGAAATTAAGAGATTTTACTCTTTTTTTTCCTGGTTAGGTTAGCCAAAGGTTTATCTATTTTATTGACCTTTTCAAAAAACCAACTTTTTGATTTATTGATCTGTTGTGTAATTCTTTTATTTTTAATTTCATTTAATTCTGCTCTAATTTTGGTTATTTCTTTTCTTCTGCTGGGTTTGGGAATGGAATCTTCTTCCTTTTCTAGTTGTTTGAGATGTCCCATTAAGTTGTTAACTTCCTCTCTTTTTGTTTTCTTGAGGAAGGCTTGCAGTGCTATAAATTTCCTTCTTAGGACTGGCTTTACAGTATCCGAGAGGTTCTGATAATTCATATCTTCATTATCATTTTGTTCCAAAAATTTGGTAATTTCTTTGTTAATGTTTTCTATGACCCAGCTATCATTCAGCATAAGGTTATTTAGCTTCCATATTTTTGTATAAGTATGTAGATTCCTGTTGTTACTGAGTTCCACTTTTATTCCATGACGGTCAGAGAAGATGCAAGGAATAATTTCTCTTCTTTTAAATTTTCTGGACTTGGTGCCTGTGGCTCAACAGGCTAAGGCGCTAGCCATGTACACCTGAGCTGGCGGGTTCGAATCCAGCCTAGGCCCGCCAAACAACAATGACGGCTGCAACCAAAAAATGGCCGGGTGTTGTGGTGGGCGCCTGTAGTCCCAGCTACTTGGGAGGCAGAGGCAGGAGACTCGCTCGAGCCCAGGAATTGGAGGTTGCTGTGAGCCATGATGCTACGGTACTCTATCCAGGGTGACAGCTTGAGGCTCTGTCTCAAAAAATAAATAAATAAATTTTCTGAGGTTAGATTTGTGACCTAAGATGTGATCGATTTTGGAGTATGTTCTATGGGCTAATGAGAAGAATGTGTATTCAGTTTTGTTAGGATGAAATGTTCTGTAGATGTCTGTTAAATCCAAATGTTGAATGGTTAAGTTTAAATCTGTAATTTCTTTGCTTAACTTCTTATTGGAAGATCTATCCAATAATGTTAAAGGGGTGTTAAAATCTCCGACTGCTATGGAGCTGGAGGAAATCAATTTGCTCATGTCTGTTAGAATTTCTCTTATAAATTGCGGTGCATTTTCGTTGGGTGCATAAATATTAATAATTGAAATCTCATCATATTGAGTACTGCCCTTAACAAATATGAAGTGACCATCCTCATCCTTCCTTACTTTTGTTGGTTTAAAGGTTATTGTATCTGCAAATAAAATTGCAACACCTGGTTTTTTTTTTGCTTTCCATTTGTCTAGAATATACATGACCATCCCTTCACCCTGAGTCTATATTTATCTTTTAAGGTAAGATGAAATATTTGTATGCAGCAGATACCTGACCTGAGTTTTTATATCTAGTTAGCCAGCCCATGCCTCTTTAGAGGTCAATTTAAGCCATTCACATTAGTCGAGAATATTGATAGAACTGGTAGAATTTTGGGTATCAAGTTTTTTGAAAGACCATTGGACATTTTTAATCCTGTTGCCACTGTGGAAGTTGGAATTTGATCAATAGTTTCTGAGTGAGTTTACCATTGTGGTGGAGGATTGCGCTGGTCATTATGAGGATAGGTCTGAGAATATTCTGGAGAGCTAGTTTAGTTATGGCAAATTTCTTCAACATGTGAATGTCATTGAAGTATTCAATTTCCCCATCATAACTGAAACTCAGTTTAGCTGGATACAGGATCCTGGGTTGAAAGTTATTTTGTTTTAGGAGATTAAAAGTCGATGATCACCCTCTTCTAGCTTGAAAGGTTTCAGAAGAGAGATCTGCAGTCATTCTAATATTCTTCCCCTTGTAGGTTATGTTTTTCTTACGTTTGGCTGCTTTCAGAATTTTCTCCTTCATATTAACTTTAATGAAGTTAATTATGATGTGCCTGGGGGATCTCTTACTTGGGTTGAGTCATGCTGGGGTTCTCAAACTGTCTTCTATCTGAATTTCAGAATTTCTTGGGATGTCTTCCATAATCTCATGAAGAAGAGCCTCTGTGCCTTGTGAACCTACTTTGTCACCTTCAGGGATCCATATAAGACAAATACTGGTTTTCTTAGAATTATCCCAGAGCTCTCTGAGAGAATTATCCACTTTTGCTCTGTACTTCTCTTCCTCTTTGAGGGTTTGGTAGCATTCAAAAGCTTTGTCTTCGTTGTTGGTTATCCTTTCTTCTGCTCCATTCTGTTACTGAGGGATTCTACTATATTTCTCATATCTTGGAAGGCTGCAACTTATTTTCTCAGTGTGTCTAAATAAATCTTTGGTGATTTTGTCTTTGAATTCATTGAATTCTTGAGACATCTTTTGAATTATTCCTAGAATTTATGACTCCAACTGTGCTTCCATTCTGTTGATCTTCTTTGCCATCCAAATTCTAAATTTGATTTCTGACATCTCAGCCATCTGTTTGTGTATGGGATCCTCTGGTTTGGCTTGTTTGTCATTCCTTGGGGGAGTTGATTGTTCATGTTGCCAGAGTTTTTCTGCTAATTCTGCCCCATGATTGTTTTTCACTGTTAAGCTCGATGAGCAGGTAAGGTGAAATTGGATTGGACACTTCTGGGGTTGTGGTTGACCAATCCTTCACCAGAGAGCTGTGACTGGTGACTGCCGCTTTTCCTCTACAGTTTTGTAAAGGACCTGTAGAGTACTAGTCTGTGACTCTAGAGGCCTGCTTGGTGTAGTGGGGGTAGGTGGCTCTATCTGTATTCAGCTCATCTCTGGTGAATCAGTGACTCTGGGTTGTAGTCTCAGCTTTGGAGAAATACAAGCAACTAGGACATCCGTTCCCCCATACGTAAGGTGATTTCCTCTTTCCTGGAAGAAGAAAATCAAACCTTCCCACTACAGAATAACCAGGGTACCACCCTGGAGGGTCCTTGGGTGATTTGTTCAGTTCAAGAGTTTCAAACCAATTGTCCCAAACAGCACCCACTCTCTAGCTGGAAAGGTCAAAAGGTCTCCAGCAACTAGATATTATGAGTCTACTGGTAGCTCAAGTGTGGCTTGATCACGTCTGGTGCTCTGAGGAGTCAGAAAGGCCTGTCCAGTAGAAGGTTTGGAGCAAGGGGATTGATGCCTCTTTCCCCACCTTGCTTACCTTTCACCATTGGACTCTGGTCACTCCAGTCTCTGGTAGTCCCACTGGCCGTCTCTGTTAACTCAGTCTCTGTGGCCCAGTTTTGTCTAATAAGCAAATGTGCCAGGGCTGTGTGCCTGCCAGGGTCAAAGTAAAGTCACTGCATCTTCCTCGTGGTTACCAGCCTCTGCTACCACCCAGCAGGGGAACGTGAAGCCTTCCTGCCTCAGGTGCTCAATGGCAGCTGGAAAACGTTCCATCTGAGCTTAGTCTAAACCTGAGGATATCCAGACAGCAGAAGAATTTCTCTCTCAGCCACTGCACCTTTGTTGCCACTGTTCTACAGTTGTGGTATCCCTATAGGGCGAGGTCTGGTTCCCTCTGGCAGACCACAGCATTGGGGAGGTGACTCTCCAACATTAGACCCAAGCAGGATCACTCTATTAATGCTGATGTTGGGTGGGAGGTTTCTCCACTGGGGTTCGTGCACCTCAGCAGTTCCTGAGTCTCCTCCACCAGTAGTGCAAAGACTCAAACCTCTGCCCACTGCTGAGATACACTTTCTTAGTGCTTTCCCTCTGCCTTTCAGTACTGTTACTGGATTCACAGATACAGGACAGCTGCACTGCCTCCATCTCTGCAATGCCCAGTCCTAGTCAAGAAGTACAGACATTTTGGTCTCTGCAGGCATTAGACTTTAGACTGCCAGGCCAGGTGGAAGGGTAGACTGGAAGTTAAAGGTGGCAGGGATAATATTTGTTCAAACTTCCTGCTGGACAAGGGAAATCCTGGGCTCACAGCAGCAGCTCTCTGGAGAAGGAGTCCCAGCTTCCAGCACTTGTCTCCAGTGGCGTGAGGGAGGAGAACCTCAGTTCATCGCTCACTAGTAGAGATCCCACAGCAAGCAAGCAACTCTCTTAGGGGAGGAGACAGACACAGGTCCTCTTTAGGATGAGATCTGTACCTGAAATTTGTTTCCTTGAAGTCATAGCTTGGGTCGGCGAGGAAGACATGCCAATTATGTATCTCTTCTCTAAACTCGGCTCCTCTCCATCAGCTTTGTTGGGTTTTTTTCTGGCCGTTATCTTTCCCTCTGGACTGGAGCTTCTGTTGAAAGCTGTCTCCAGTTAGCTCCCATTTCCCCTTGTTCTTGTTGAATGTGAAAATTGGAGGTAGGAAAAGTAGCCAACCCGAGGATTTAACAAAACACAAAACATGTGGAAACAAAAAGAGCAAATAAACAGATGGAAAAGCTACCAGACACACAAGTCCACAGATGCACAGACAATCACAAATAAACATACAAAAACCGACAGCAACAAAAATGATGATAATCATAAAATAATTAAAAAAAAACCTCTAAAATGATGTAAGCACTCTCAGCAACCATAAGAAGGGAAGAAGAGGAAGAGAAAAAAATATTATAATAAAAAAAAAATTAGCTCGGCGCCTGTGGCTCAACGGGCTAGGGCGCCAATGTATACCTGAGCTGGTGGGTTCGAATCCAGCCCGGGCCGCCAAACAACAATGATGGCTGCAACCAAACAATAGCCGGGTGTTGTGGTGGGTGCCTGTAGTCCCAGCTAATTGGAAGGCAGAGGCAGGAGACTCACTTGAGCCCAGGAATTGGAGGTTACTGTGAGCTGTGATGCCAAAGCACTCTATCCAGGGTGACAGCTTGAGACTCTGTCTCAAAAAAAATTGACATTAACTCCAACAAGAAAAGGATGAAGAAATAAAAAGAAAAGACACCAACCACATAAATATTATTATTATATATATACATAAGAACATACGACTGCCTATGACGTAGGGGTCAACTTTAGTAGGAATATATTTATATTGCAGTATTCTTTTTCGACACCAGGTGGCGCTGTGAGTGGTTCCCCTGCTCATACCTGACAAGGTTTACACTGTTACCACGATTATCATCATACGTGACCTGTAGGGGAAGGGGCCTGTGGCAGTAGCCATTTCTGAAATTTCAAAGTATGTCTGTTACCTGACTAGCCGCCTAGCTTTGGCTGTCCTGTTCCAGACGGCACCCCTATCTAACCTCCAAATTTGGCGCAGGAGTCCACACTTTTACCAATTTTTCCACTCTTCTTTTAGTTTCTGAGTGAACTGGGAATTGTAATGTACCATGGGGGAGGGGCTGGTTGGCGCTGGCGCCCACCGCTTCTGCAGCGGCAATGAGACTTTTCCATCAGTCTCTGCAGCTCAGGATTACACTTTTGAATCCAGCAATCTGCCAGTTTGCTGCACACCCTGAATTGCCAGTCTACACCAACACTCCACACAGGGATAGATCTAGCCCCTTCACTCTCATCTGATGTTGTGGGAGATTTGAGTTAAGCATTTGTCCCATCCACCATCATGCTCTGCCTGGACTTTTCTTTTTAAGGAGATTTTGTATTGTCGATGCTATTTCAGTGGTTGATATAGGTCTCTTCCAAGGTTTCTAATTCTTCCTCATTGAGTCTAGGAAGGTGGTGGGCTTCCAGGTATTGGTCCATTTCCTTCAGATTTTCATATTTCTGGGAATAGAGATTTTTGTAGTAATCATTGAGGATTTTTTTGAATTTCTGAATTGTCTGTTGTTATTTCTCTTTTATCGTTTATGATAGCTGATATTAGAGATTTTACTTTTCTGTTTCTTGTTAGGTTGGTCAAAGGTTTATCAATTTTGTTAATCTCAGAAAACCACCTTTTTCTTTTGTTGATCTTCTGAATGATTCTTTTGTTTTCAATTTCATTTAATTCTGCCCTAAGTTTGGTTATTTCTTTTCTTCTGATGGGTTTGGGGTTGCACTTGGGGTTCTTTTTCCAGTTGCTTTAGATGATCCATTAAATTGTTGGCTTCCTCTCTTTCTGTTTTCTTAATGAAGGCTTCCAATGCTATAAATTTTCCTTTTAGGACTGTCTTTGCACTATGCCACAGGGTTTGATAATTTATGTCTTCATTGTCATTTTGTTCCAAAAATTTGGTGATTTCCTTCTTAATCTCATCTTTGACCCTGCTATCATTCAGCCTAAGATTATTTAGCTTCCATGACTTTGTTTGAGTCTGAAGATTCTTGTTGCTGTTGAGTTCAACCTTTATTCCCTGGTGGTCCAATAAGATATAGGGAATAATTTCCACACTTTTAAATTTGCTGAGTTTAGACTTGTGTCCTAGGATATGATCTATTTTGGAGGATGACCCATGGGCTGATGAGAAGAACGTATATTCAGTTTTATTGGGGTGAAATGTTCTGTAGAGGTGTGTAAAGTCCATTTGTTCTAGAGTCAGGTTTAAGTCTAATATTTCTTTGTCTAGTTTCTTCTTAGAGGATCTATCCAAAACTGTCAAAGGGCTATTAAAATCTCCAACTACTATAGTGCAGGAAGATATCAAGTTGTTCATGTCCATTACGGTCTGCTTTATGAATTGAGGCGCATTCTGATAGGGTGCATTGATGTTAATTATTGAAATCTCTTCATGTTGGGTGTTTCCCTTGAATATATGTAGTGACCTTCCTTATCTTTCTTTATCTTTGTTGGTTTAAAGCCAATTGTATCTGCTACTAAAATTGCAGCCCCTGCTTTTTCTGGTTTCCATTTGCCTGGAATATACAAGTTCATCTCTTCACTCTGAGTCTATTTTTATCCTTTAAGGTAAGGTGAGATTCTTGTATACAATACATACCCAGTGTGAGTTTATGTATCCAGTCAGCCAGCCTGTGCCTTTTTAGAGGACAATTTATTTTTATTTATTTATTTATTTATTTTTTGAGACAGAGCCTCAAGCTGTCACCCTGGATAGAGTGCTGTGGCATCACAGCTCACAGCAACCTCCAACTTCTGGGCTCAAGCGAGTCTCCTGCCTCCGTCTCCCAAGTAGCTGGGACTACAGGCGCCCACCACAACGCCCGGCCATTTTTTTTTTGGTTGCAGCCATCATTGTTGTTTGGCGGACCCGGGCTGGATTCGAACCCGCCAGCTCAGGTGTATGTGGCTGGCGCCTTAGCCCGTTGAGCCACAGGCACCGAGCCTTAGAGGACAATTTAAACCATTCACATTAATTGAGAGAATTGATAAACCTGGTTGTATTTTGGGTGTCATGATTTTCGGATGTCCAGTGGACATTTTTAATCCTTTCACCACTGTGGTAGTTGGGTTTTGTTCAAAAATTTGGGGGTGAGTTTACTTTGGAGGTAGAGCATTGCATTGGTCATTGTCAAGGATGGGTCTGAGAATATCCTGGAGAGCTGATTTAGTTATGGCAAATTTCTTCAACATGTTTTTGTCATTAAAGTATTTGATTTCTCCATCACAAATGCAACTCACTTTAGCTGGATACAGGATCCTGGGCTGGAAGTTGTTTTGTTTTAGAAGACTGAAGGTCGATGACCATCTTCTTCTGGCTTGAAACATTTTGGCTGAGAGATCTGCAGTAATTCTGATATTTCTTCCTTTGTAGGTGATGATTTTCTTACGTCTGCCTGCTTGCAGAATTTTCTCCTTCATCTTAACTTTGGCATAGTTAATCACAAGGTGTCTAGGAGTGCTTTATTTGGATTAAGTCTTGCTGGGGTTCTGAAACTGTCTGCTGTCTGAAGTTCTATATCTCTTGCAGTGCTTGGGAAATTCTCCTCCAAAATCTCTTGGAGTATAGCATCTGTACTTTTATGACCATCCTCTTCTCCTTTGGGAATTCCTATAAGATGAATGTTTGATCTTTTGGAGTGATCCCACAACTCTCTTAGGGAATGGTCAGTTTTTACTCTCCATTTGTCTGCCTCTTTTGAGTGTTTGGGATTGTTAAAAAACTTTGTCTTCAGTTTCAGAGATCCTTTCTTCTGCCTGGTCAACTCTATTATTGAGGGATTCTACTGTGTTTTGGAGCTCCTCAACTAACCTTTTCATTTCCTTGAGTTCTACTATCTCTTTTCTCATTCTGTCCTTATCTTTGGTGACTCGGGCTTTGAATTCGTTAATTTCTTGAGACAACTTTAGAACAACTCTTTGGAATTCAATTTCTATCTTTTCTTCCATTCTATGTATCTTATTTGCAATCCATACTCTGAGTTCTATTTCTGACATTGCTGCGATTTCTTTAGGCATGGCATCTTCAGTTGTATCTTATCTCCTTTGTCATTTCTAGGGGGGGTTGATCTCCTCTGGTTATTCATGTTGCTAGAGTTCTTCTGTTTGGTCCACACCGTGTTTATTTTCCACCATTTGGTTATTAGAACTGATGGGGTGAGATTGAATTGGGGTTCTCAGGTAGTAGAGATAGCACCTTCCCAAAGTGCTAGGCTTTGGAACTGTGACTTGTCTCCTACAACCTTACAAAGGTCTCTTTCAGAGTTTTAGCCAGAGACTCTGAGGACCTACTTGGTGAGATAGCGCAAGCTAGCTCTGTTTGATATCAGCCAACGTCTACCCTATCCTAAGAAACCACAGTATTAGGTTTAAATCTCGATTGTGAAGAGATACAAACAGCTGCAGCACCCAGGCCTCACCCTTCAGTTCTTTTCCACCACAGAACACGAAGGTCAACCTCAGAATGTTCCCGAGTGGACAGCCCCAGACATGGGTTCCAACCAAATTGTCTTAGGCAGTGAAAACCCTGCCCAACAGAGAGGGATTCAAGGGTCTCCAACAGCACAATTGGAACTAGGAATCCCCACTCCCGCCTGCCAGACTC